>JALBXZ010000142.1:0-100000 GCA_027580255.1 Therioaphis trifolii
GGTGGCGACAGTACCGTACCGCAGTGGCGGCTCGAAGGAGGTATATTTGAATCACGTGATTCATAGAAATATTAATGGGTGGGTGGATGGGTGTCCTGTGGTTGGGAAATGTTGATTGAATAATTTTCTAAAGTTGGTAATTCAATTAGAAATATAATGTTTAGCTCTATATGTGTATCATCGTAAGTCGTACAGTAACAGACAAAATTAGGTTAAGGGACGTCGTACCCTGGTACCCGCATGTGTAAAGAATGGAATATAAATATTATATTTGTTAATTCGAAGAAATTATCGATGAAAGATAACGATTAACGTTACTCATAATTAGAGTCCGGATTTGTATGCATTTACATATTTGTAATGAGTGTATGCAGTTCGATGACAGTAAGAAATGTGGACGATTTGTGTAACAGATAATGCGTAGGAAAAAGTTTATTTTGCATATAAATGCATATTTCAGGGATGACGGCATATTTTAAAATGTTTGCATATTCAAGCATATGTGGTACCTATTAAAGTATTAAAGTTTATAAAACCGTGTTTTTTTTTTTAAATTTCTTTATTTTGTATTTTTATTCAAAAATATTTACCAAAGAAATGGCATAAGAGGATTTAATATGATTTTATTTATTATTTTTTACTATTCCTAATAAAAATATTTGTTTTATTTGTTGAATATATTTTTAAACATTTACTATTCATCAACTAATATTGTAAGTTGATGTCTGCAATCAAAAAATTAAGTTGAATTATTATTTATGAAAGAAATTTAAAAAAATACAAAAAGATAATTAAGTGCGTAAAAAATTATGCAAATAAATGCATATATTTTGGGCAAGAGTATATTTTCGCATATAATTTTAAAAAATAAGAGCATATCAAGTGCATATTTTAAAGTTTTTAGATGCATAAATGCATACTATTTTAGGTTTTTTGAGTGCATACGAATCCGGACTCTACTCATAATAGTAGGTTACTGATTAGAGGGTGGGTGGTGTAAAAATATTAAATGTGAGTCAAGAAAAAAAAAGTTCAAGCCGCCACTGCCGTACCGGTAACACCTCACCTACCTCGTTTATCGGGCAGAGGACGGAAAGTTGCCGGAACCGGTATTAGGTTAGGTTAACGATGGCAACACGATGAATTTTTTCCCGAGGATCGCTGAACGAGAACGAACTGACGACTGACCAACACCGTCTCGCCCGCGCGACCACCGCCCGAACACCACAGTCACGGCCACGGTCCAGGAGCACCTCCGAGCCAACCCATTTCTTCATTTGTGCATCATTTCTTTTGTCGACATAAAATTCCCTCGTGCGGCAGCAACTTTTGCTCGTCAGCCGTCGAGCGGCCTTGTTTTTTTTCTTGCTGTGTCAAAAGCCGAAATACACACGTGCACATGTACAAATATTGTTTTTTTTTTTTTTTTTTAATTGCGCTGTGTTGTGTCTGACTGTGTTTCCACCATACTAACCCTTTAACATTTTTGACAGACCGCCCTCACCGAGATCCATCAGCTGTCGTGTCAGGTTCATTGGATTGATAGTTAGTATTACGCAGTGCTCGACTTGGCAAAATTAAAGTAGGGGGACTCTATTAACTTAAAAAAAAAGAGCGTCCCCGTCACTTGTTAAACGTTACTAAGCCGTGGGGGCTCCGGGCTATGCCACCACACCTCCTAATAGCCATCTTTAAATTATATAAAAAATATTAATAAATAAATAATAATCAAATTACAAAAAAAATTACTGTAAATAATCTATTGTATATTATAGTTATAACTTATAAATATAATATCAAACTCAAATGTAACTAAATGAAAAACAATTCATTTTAACTATTTATTTAAATTAAAAAAAAATGTAATTCATTTATAACAATCTTTATTTATTGATATTAGTGAATACTGATTAATGATAACAGTGGTAACTGATAATATAGGTAATGATATAAATAATAATAATAATAATAATAATATTCTGTGTTATTATTAAATCTATGGTAAGAAAAATTATGTTATCAGTTTATCACGAGCATTTTGATAAAAATTAAAAATGCAGAATGATGCAGCGTCCCGTGCGTTCTTCTTAAAAATAAAAGTAGAGGTACGCTAAAATTTCCAAAAAATTAGTTGGGGTACTCCGTCCTCCTGCGTCCCCCCCCAAGTCGAGCACTGGACTATTACGTAAAGGAATAAAGAAAGGTGCACGGTGTCTAGACTGTCTTTGGGGAACTTATGAATTAACCAATGATAGTATATAGATGGATGATACCTTTATTTTAAACAGAAATCTCTGTAGTAAAAAAAAAAAAATAAATAAAACAAACAACAATTTAAACAAATTATATCACATAATTTAACAAAAAATTAATAACAATTTTTAGGTCATTTTGACCAATCTTCTAATTCCATCCTCCTTTTTTTTCCGAGCAAAGGTATCAACTACTTGGTTTATATCTATCTCTTTATGAATATTTAACATGGCCAAACCATTAAGACGTACTTCAGACATAGTGAATCCAAGACCAATATCACTTGCATTCATATTGACAGAAACAGTTTTATTTTCACAAACTAGTACCTAATATTTTAAAAGCCAAGCAACAAGCATAATATGCAAATACTAAATTATAAAATAATTAATAATTGTATATATTAAATTGATGTAAAATGAATTAATTTATCAATATGATACCACTAAAATACTACAAAAGTTAAAATTATTACCGAAGGAGGAATGTTTTTATGTTCTGAATGTTCTGGTCCTAAAGCAACTGCGAGTGAATTTTTTTTTAATGGTTCAACATTTACCAGCTTGAACATTTTCAGAAGCGTTAAATGCAAAGCAATTTATTTTATTAAAGTATACAAGGGAGACGGAGTGGCCGAGTGGAACCAGGCATCACTGCCGACGCACACTGTCGCCGGTTCAAACCTCGGTCACGGGCGGCTCTCTCTCTCTCTGGGCAGGCGACTGTCTAGAGAGAGCGGCCGCCATCTCCCCTGTGCAGAAGGCAACGGGAAACCACTGCACAGTAAAAACCCTTCCCAAGTAACACCTTCTTCTAGGTGCAAACCAACCTTCGGGTTGATGACCCTAAGAAGAAGAAAGTATACAAAAATTAAAAAAATTAATTCACTTCAAACTTACTTCAGTTTGTGACTGTTCACTATCATTATTCTTTTGTTTTTTTTGGAAATAAGAATATATAAGATTTTTTCTTTTATTTTGTGCCATTGTTAATTTTGTATTATAATTTATAGTATGAATAATTAACTATAGGTTCCAGTGGATATTTTAACTAACACACTGGGCGACAAAAATGTCGCCCAGTGAAATCTTTTTGTTGCCTAGTAGATGTTAATATGTTATGTTTAATAACTGAGCGACGATGATTTTTCACTACATTGACGATATTGATGTTTTGCGTATTATGATGGTAATGTTGGTAGTAGATCAGGTTTGTATATTAAACTCTGAAATTTCCCTTTTTTTTCCTTAGACTTATGTTAACTTTTATTATGATGTATAATGTCGCCCAGTGGAAATTCCTTAAAATATCCACTGATAGGTTCTGTTATTTACAAATGTTAGTAATAAATAATAAGTATAACACGACAAATGAACAACATTTTCTTTTCAAATTTATGATAAGAAAACGACGTACAAATAATATCCTGGATTTAAATTAAAATAATATAATCGGTATTCAGTGATAACATTATAAAAAAAAATTATAGTCATAGTAATAACTACTAGGTAATATTATGGAAATATATTATATATAATATCGTGGAAAATATCTATGCTTTAAACAGTGTGACACAAAACACAATATTCATGTCTGATACCTGTGGGTTGTGAATTTGTGATTTATCGTTCTATTTTCAGTCACTCCTGGTTCTCACTATCAGTATTCAGTTTTAGTATTGTTGAGGGAAAATTTCTTATAAAAACAAATATTAGTTTTCTTTTGTAACCAATTTAGTATAACCCGACCTACTGAAAAGTACAAATAGCGTAAAATGTTTGTTTTTAATCAGGTAGCAATATACCAAGGGGGGTGCTATAGCACCCTAGCACCCCCCTCTGAATCCGCGCCTGTGTACATCTAAAATAAAAATTCTGTATGTAGTAAAAATTTTCATTAAGTTGTTATTAAATATTTTTAAATTTAAACGAAATTCACCAATTTGTCTCTTTAGTATGTACAATAATCTGGAAAAATACACTAGCCTTCTTTTTTTATATATTTCAAGAGATTTTCTAAAAAAAAAGTACAATGTATATATATATATAATAAATACATTTGTTTTTTCAAATGTAAAATGCGTGTCCTCCTTTTGGATTTACATTTTTTAGGTAGCCTAGTGTTAGTCGTCAGAGCATATTTTTATTTAATTAATGAATGTTTATTAAATTTATTTCAAATCAACTCTTTTATCTTTTTTTAATGAGTAATGTAATATGTTACGTGTTACTGCGGGTTAATTAAATTCCAGAATAAAAGTAAAAACGTTTATACAAACAACAGACCGGAACACTATATGATCTTTTTAATTGGTTTACACTTTTCACGGATCTGTGAGCTTATTTTTGTGATGACTAAATGCACTAAATTAATTTGAAAGCTCATTGATATTTATTTTGAATACGATTTGATTTGTTAACAGCTTATGTTTCGTTGGTAAAAAAATATGGTTGAAATAAATAAAAATGAAAAACCAAATAAAGGAATAATATTATTATGTGTATTGATTAATACGAATTGTGCAATAACCAATGTCTATTTCATAACGTACGATCACATATAATAATTCAATCTAATTATTTACTTTTTATTAAATATGTTTTTTCAGTAAAATCAAAAAAATCAACTTTAGAAATATTCAAACGATTCAGCGATCCATAGAAAGTGTCAAATAGGCCACGAATGACAAATAACGAATCTCAAATCATATATACAGGTAACCTAACCTAACCTATTAGGTAACCTGTATATGTATCATATTATATATATATATATATATATATATATATATATATATATATATATATATATATATATATATATATATAGTGCTTGGTGGACTTGACGTTTTGTAATTTAATTCTTCTAGATTTAAAAATTTGTAATTTTTGTAATTAAAACTTGAAATTTTAATCTAAAGTTGCTCCCACCGTGTTCTAATTTAATACGTTTCAAAAATTTTACCTCTAAAAAAACTAGGAGTTTTTTATTTTTTTTTTTTTACATAAAAACTTTAAGTTTGATAAACGTCATGAACACTGTATAGTGTGCACGGAATATCCGACGAGGATCATTTATCTACTCATTAAAAATGACAGGATAATGTAAATTCCATTACCTTACCATTTTAAATTAATTAATCTGTGTGGGACACTCGGTGGGGTAGGTAGATCGTTGAATACGTATACGTATACGTATATATATATCAGGTAGTAAACTGAACTTCACTTATAAACATCTCCTGAATGTACTAATAGTCACTTTAAAGTTTCATATAATAATACATCCACCGCCTCAACCGCCCGGCGTTACCTAACCAAAGCCGATAATATCTCCGACGGAGGAATAATTATTTTCCGTAATACAATATCCATCCGTATTCCGTTATGACGACACTGCCGCAGTATCTTTCGTCGACCACATAATAATATAGATATAATATAGATACTGTATATTTTTCTTTTTTTAATTTTTTTTTTTTTAATTACGACGCATATCCGTTGTGGTCGTGAAAATTATTCCACGGTGAATTATTCCGTATTTTATATCTTACGGTACAATATTAAAAATATCACATACGACCGAACGGACGAAAAGAGATTAGGTCGTTATTATACGCATTAAAACATTGTCCTATACCGAAAACCTAATTTTTTTCTCGTTCTGGTTTAGTGTTGTTGTTTTTTTTTTTTTGTTTTTTTGTTTTTTGTTTTTTTGTTTTTGTTGTTCTAACGCGAACCTTTTCGAGTGTAAAGTATGCGCAAGACAAATATTTATAATTTTTATAATGACTATAAATACTCTGTGTACATGCGAATAACAACGATTTAAAAACAAATATTGTACAAAAAAAAAAATATATATATACATATAAATATATACGCAAGGACTTACTGATCGAATGGTTGTTTCAATTATAATTATGCAAATTATTTTTTAAACTAGGTATAACTAAACGTTGTGTTTGAAAAAAATAACGTTATTCAATTAAAAACTTACGGAAAATGAAATTACGCGGGTTCTTCGTAGTACACGTAAAACAAAAAAAACAAAAAATACAAATACAAAAAGCGCTGCATTCCATAAATAACGATTAAAACGGCGGAAAAAATGCGACATGACGACGCGAATACGAATTTGCAATTATTTAAACTCCGACGAACGGCTTTTGGATCGTATTGAAAAACTAATACGATGGCCGTACGGGAGGAAACAATGATCGCAAACGTTATAAATCCGAACGCCCGGGAATATTTATCGTGTTTTAACTAGAGATGTGAGCTCGGTACATTTTTACCGCGTAAATTTACCAATTATTTTTTTTTAGTAAATATTTTTTTACCGAAAAAATTATCACGTGACACCTTACATTAAACGTCTTAATGAGTTGAATATTCATAACATATCAGTAGAATGGAATAGTTGATATTATAAAACTGCTTAAAACGTCAAACGTTCTATTTAAAACTAGAGAAAAAGACAAACAAAACTAAAAAACTAGAATTTATTTTGTTTTTTGTTTTTTTTTGTTGATGTTAAGTCAAGGTACCTAATGAATCTGATTTGATTGATTTACAATTTATTTTATAGATACATTTTTAATATTTATATTCATATAAAATAATTTAAAATACAAAAAAAAAAATTAAATAATAGTATAGTACACTACAAGGTACTTGTACAGAGTCATATTATGTTAAATTTATAACAACATGAACACTAGGATATCCAGTAAATAATAATAATATTAAGCGTTACAATAATTATTATAAGTATATGAAAAAGAGGAAGCTCTTTGACTCTAATGACATTCAAAAATTATAAAAATTTACCAAATTTACGGAATGTACGGTAAATTTACGTACATTTTCCTCGGTAAATTACCAAAAAAAAAAAAATAATAATAATAATAAAAATAAAATTTACGTAAATTTCACATCTCTAGTTTTAAGCCAATAGATACTTCGCTTCACACAAAATCTAAAATGTAGTGTTTTTGAGAAAACTTCAAATAGGTACACGCTCTTATAAATAGGGTGATATTATTTTCACTAGATTCATATAAATAATTTAATGGTTTTGAAAAAAACATGTATGATTACTGATCACGTGAATATAAATCACGGAATTCACGTATTTTGTAAATACACGTCAGCGTTTTCACGGAATTCACGTGTCACGTGAAACACGTGAATATTCAATATATATATATATATATATATATATATATATATATATATATATATATATATATATATATATATATATATATATGACACGGATTCACGGATACAATAAAACACGTGTTCTATTGAGACCACTAGTTTTAACACAATCGTTTGGACACGTTTACAACGACGCGTGTAATAGTTATAGTAATAATAAGAATAACAACAGCAACGAGCGATCATCACACATGGACGTTTCCGGGTATATAATATATTATATTCGTTACGTACAAAACGCTCTCGAACGGGCGGCGGCGGATAATAATAACGTACGAAACGCAAGAGTGGACGCGAGGGGAAAAAAGTCCTAAAGTCCTGCGCGAGACATTAAACAAAATCCAAACGAATTATTCTGCGAATGTGAACGTAACGATTTCACTCGAAAAGACGCGAAAACCGCTCAAAACCACAAACGAACTCGCGCCGCCGGCCGTGAATCGACGAAACGAGCGCCGCCGCCGCCGCCGCCGCCGTATTATTATAACGCGAAAATAATAATACGACATCGTCGTAATAACGTACGAAATATTATAAAAAGATGTCGTGGAAAAAGATTTTCTCTCTCTATCTCTCTTTCTCTCTCTAAAAATAGTTCACTCGGCGCACACGGCGTCTGTTACGAGCGAGTCGTTATCGCGATATAATGATGCTGCGCGATTGCCGCACAGGAATAATATAGGTGCATATAGCTGCTACGTTGGCAGAACGCCGGGGCAGAGTGTCCGTCCAAAGCGCGTATGCACGGTCATACTTCGTTTGCCGGGGACCCTTTTTTTTCCTCTTCCGTCTTCCGTCCTTCCGTGTTTCTCTAAGCCCGATGGCGTCGGATTAGTCGAGAAAATATTATTATCAGGGTTCGGATTTTATAGCACCAAAAAGTACTAGAATATGCGCTATAATATGCTCTAAAATATCAAAAATAGCGCGACAAAAAACATATGTTTTTTGAAATTGTCATCTTTTACTGGTGGTGTAAATTTTCATATTTTGAATTAATACGTATCACTTAAAGAAAATTGTAAAATCTAAAAAATAATAAAATACATATAAATAAAACGGATTAGAGGGCATAAAACGTATAATATTTCCGAGCTTCTTAAAAATATACTAACATGTTTAATATTGTATACCTACAACTATGATATTATTTATAAATTAATTACGAAACAAAAATGTGGTAATTTTTCTTATGAACTCACATAAATGAATAGTAATTTCTTCTCGACATAAACGATATTTATGAAAACTACTAAATAAAGCATTATACGTATAAGAAAATTAGTACCAAAACTTTAAAAATAGCACTAAAAATCTAAAACGCATCAAATATGCAAAAAACAGCAAAATAAAATTTCACGCTTAGAGTCCTTGGTGTATAAAACAAATGTATAGCCCGCCCTGTTTTTTGTTACCCGTATTCTATGATAATTATAAAATGCTATAAAATCCGGACTCTGATTATTATTACTTTTTAATGTATTTACGCGCAACACGTTGCGGTGTTCAATACGAATCACGCGTCTGACGACGTTCGTCGATCGTATCTCTGTGAGTATGGGGCGTTGCGGCTGGTTTCGCGTCACGACGATAACACCACAACATAACGACGTGTGCGTCCGCGCGTATAAGAGTCTTGTGAGATTCGATACGAATCACCACGGCGGCGTGTCCCGATCGTATCTGCAGTGCGGTGCGCGCGAATTCGCGATAATACAGTGTTATGACTTGTTGCGCGTCACGGTGATAACAACAATATTCAATAATAACTACTCGTACACACGTGTGTAATGCGATCTGCACTAGAACGGTCCATATACCGAGAGCGTGGTGGAGGATGAAGAAATAGAGAATGAGAGAGGAAGAGAGAGAGAACGACCGCATACGAGAATTTTCCGGCTACACCAGTGGTCGGCAACCTGCGGCTCGCGAGCCACATGTAGCTCTTTCGGTCTAAAGTCGCGGCTCTCCAGCTACACATAAAAATTAATATTTTTTGTTCAAAAACAATATTTAATATCTATAAAATAATTTGATATTGCCTGCATGGAGCACAGTCTATCGTAAAATGTTTGTTATAGACTATAATATTATATAGTACATGCCGTTAAAACCGATAATCGCGATGCTATCTACAACTAATTAGACTTACGCCGTCCCTATTATTAAAAAATGTTTTTTTTTTTTTTTTTTTTTTAAATTTATTATATTTTTATTAATTAATTTTACTATTATTATTGTCTATTAAAATTAAAAAATTAAATTATATTTTAAAAAATTACAAAAGTGTTTAGTGGCTCTTTAAAATCTGTAAAATTTTGTATATTGTAACTTTTGGCTCTTCCGTCAAAAAAGGTTGCCGACCTCTGGGCTACACAGGGCGGTGACGGAACACACGACCATGTGCGTAATAACGACCGCCGCGGTCACAGAAGCCGATGTGTGAGATATTTCAATAATATCATGACTTGTTTCACGTCACGAATCACGATGGTAATAACAATAATGTAAAATACATGTGTACCGGTGCGGCGTGTGTATGGGATACGGGCACTCGCGAGGACCGTATCGAAACCGTGCGAAATCGGGAGCGAGAACGGACGAAATAGGCGATAAACCGTATTCGACCTCCATCGGACGGTGACGGAATGCGTATTGCGACGGTGACGACATGCCGTATACGGTAAAAGGTCGCAATAACCGATAGACAAAGACGGATCAGTCGCGTGTCCCCGGTAAGAACAATACAAAATATTGTGTTTACACCGGCTTGACGGTGACGGAGACAGAGATATTTAAAAAGAGATAGATAGATAGGGAATTATTATTATTATTATTATTATTATTATTTTAAACTAAGACATTCCTAGCCTAAGGCTATCTATAACTAGGGATAATTGAAAATATTTTTAATTGCTAAGGATAATATTAACAATTGATAGTTGAAGATGTACAGAAGTAACAATGTGATTACGATAATATACTAATATTTACATATATTTACAATAATTTGATAACTATAAGAAACGGAGAGGTCGCAGAGTGATCTGGAAGGAGCGCACGTGTAGAGTGAAGATTTGAATGCTGAGAAGTGGCTTAGTGAAGATAGGGAATAGAAGAAAATATAAATATGTGCCACTGGAGAATTATCCGTTCATATTGGAGACGTGTATAACGACCATTCGCTGTCGTAATAACCGATAGAAGAGATGTTTTATAAACAATTATAATATTCTAACTGGTTTCGCGTTGTGATAACACGAATATGTCTAATAATAATAATAATATAAATGTTTGTGACGGCGAGTGCATACAATGTTTTTAGTGTGTACCGTGTAGGGAGCGTCGGAAAGACAGAGAAAAAGAGAGGAAACGGACGAAATACGTGACGAAAAATAGTCAGCGGCATCGGTGCAACGAAACGTACGAAGGTGACATGCCGTGTATAACGACCGGCCGCGGTCGCAATAGCCGATAGGCATTAGTGTGAGCTCACGCGCGCGTGCATTCGCACGGGAGCTATTTTTTTTTTCAACAAAGTAATTCGCGTAAGACACGTTTCTCCGGATTTTGTAACGCGGAAAAAAAAACAACACGTAAATAAAAATAAATAAACAAATCGGAATTTCATCCATTTCCAATTATGTTATCCCTCCACGGCGATTTTTCACGCTGGTCACGTTATAACGGCCTAACCGTGAAGCTGGTTTCGAAAGAAGAAAGTGTACGCGGCGCGCGCGTCCGTCCGTCCGGCTCAGTCTGCGCGCGTGTGCCCGGGCCACGCGAACCGTCGGCATTTCTCCATGTACAACGACGACGACAGCAACCGCGGTAACGCGGACGCGACCGCCGCCCGCCGCCGCCGCCGGAGCCACTGGTCACCGCCGCCGCCGCCGCCTCCACGCGCCATGTCCGACTCGTCTTCCGGCACGATCGCGGTAAGTGTGCGTGTGTGTGTGTTTTGTACGGCATAGCCGTCACGAGGGGGGGGGTGGAGGCAAATGGGGCTAATGTCCTAGGGCGTCCACAGTGTCGAGCGTGTAGGGGCGTCATTAAAAACGAATGAAAAAAAATTAAAATTAAAATTAAAAAAAAAAAATTCGGTGTTTCACGTTACTATTGTTCCTTTAAGCCGCGTACACTTATAGCGCATACACTAGACCAGCGGTTCCCAACCTTTTTTTCCTGCTGTACCCCAAAGCTTAATATTTTTCTAGATTGTACACCACTTTATATTTTTTTAAATTTTTCACATAATCACTCTTGAAACATTTAATTAAAATTAAAAAATAATATAATATGATGTGTATAATGCGTGTATTTTTATATTGAGTAATGAGACACACAAAAAAAAATTATTATTTTAATTATTTAATAAAAAAAAAAAAAAATTGAAATGTAAATAATTAGTGAGATCCTCGACCTCGTTTCAAATTACATGGTTTTTTAATATCAAAATCAATCAAATCAATTCAAATGATACGGGATATAATCTTAAATCTGGAGCTGCGTTTAGTTTATTTCTATACTTATTTTTAATAAAGATATTATATGAAGAAAACGCTCTTTCGACCAACTCCGTACTAGTAAATGGCAATAGGAACTCAACAGCTTTGTCAGAGAATCGCTCATATTCGTTTCTAATATCTACTCAAAAATTAATAGTTTGTTTTTTCTTAAACTCACTTTTTAACGTTGTATCACAAAACAGCGAAATTGGTAACATCGGTGCTTTCATCAAATTTTTCATATTTTGTAATAACGTATATTGCATATTTCCGAAACGTATAGTTTTAACTAAACCAAATTCAATTTTTCCGCCATCACTCAATTTTTTTTTCGTTTACCCCTTGAGATCATCTCGAGTACCCCTAAGGATACGCGTACCCCAGGTTGGGAACCGCTGTACTAGACCCGAACCGGCCGAACCGATCGAACCGAAAAAAATGAAAATGCCGGTTTTGTAATATGTGAGTGCATCAACTTGTACGGAACCGACAGCCCGAACCGAAATTCGGGTCGGTTTGGATTTCAACCGTTCAAACACGTTTGAATTTTTCGGACGAAAATTAGCGGCACTATTCGATGTATTGGTAGATGCTCTTGATATGATAAATAATACTTTACCTGAAAGTAACAGTTAATTTTTCTTCGGGCTCAATGCAGCGTCTAAAATTTGAATATTTTGTCAAATCGTTTTTTATGGCATTTAAAATATTACATTCAAACGTTGATATATCCATACGAAAGTAGTTATAAAATTTGGATGGGCAATTTTTTAAAACAGTGCACACATTTTGAAATCCGCCACTATCATCTCGTTGTTGCCAAAGTTTATGCGCCCAACATCTTTTCCGCGATTCAAAGTGGGGCTCTCTGATAAAAACGAATACCATTCATCATCTGAAGTACTATTATATTCTGTATTTTTTTATTTTTATAAAATATTACTAGTAGCACACCATGCACTGCATTCGTCAACTGTCGAAAAATAAATGTAGAAAATACCACACGTGGTTTATTGTAGTTATTATCACTAGTCACGACATAATGTATGATTATTTAATCATCTATTTAACTATTAACTTATTTTAGTTCGGAACGAAAATTCGGGGACACTGAATGCAGCTATATCTACCCGAAAAAATTCGGACCGAATATTTATCGGTTCGGTCGGTCCGGTCGGTTCGGGTGTAGTGTATGCGCGACGTTACACTGTAATATCAAAAACCGGTACTTGTTGAGTTGTGTGTATGAACTATACAAAATGATATAAAATGGTATAAATTAATGAAAATGACATGTAAAATTAGCGTGTTACACACCTACTAAAACGTACGAATACGGGGTAGACTCTCGTTATGTCGAATCTCAAGGTCAACAGGAAACAGTTCGAGATATCAGGAACTTTTAATTTAAGAGTATTAAACGTATCTAAGGAATTATGTATTAATAATTAATTAATATGCTAAAAATGTGAAATAAATTTTACGTTTTTTTAGGTGAGGGAGGGCGTTAAATATTGTTGCCTTAGGGCGGTAATGGTGGTTAGGCAGGCACTGCTTGTGTATGTATGTGTGTGTGTGTGTATTCAGCTACTTACTTTTGACAACTTCGTCGTCGTCGGTTTATGACGATAGGATTCTTTTACACAGCCGTCGGTACGTTCGTACTAGAGGCGTTCGAAAAAGCTTTTATAATTAATTTTATTATTGAATCAATAAGTTGCAAAGTCGAATCGATTTAAAGTTTTTAAGTCAATCTGGACCAATAGTATGATTTTTTATCCGTTTGCAATTAGTTCTCGACTCGATTGATTTGGTCTAGCGTTAATTGAATCTTTTCGGCAACCTAGTCAATTTCGAATTTTTTTCTTCTTCTTTCCAAAATTCCTTTTCCAAAAAAGTATTATCAATACATTCATTTAATTTATTCGATTTAACTATCGATTTTTATGACGAAAAACGCAATCGATTTTATTGATAGAACTAACCTTATAAGATAGTTTTGTTTTTATTGAACGGAATGGAAAAAATAAATAATTTTAAGTTAGTGACAAATAGTCAACTTAATTTTTGACTCAATTAATGAATTAAAAGTATAAAATATACTTACTTAACTGAAAAGAAGTTTTTTGTCGCGAATATTTCAGATTCAGAATGAAACGAAGAACCTATTTGTTAAACTCTGATGTTCATTTTATTTCCTGTGACCACTTTATCGTGTAAACTTTGTCCAATAATAAACTACAATCGGCTTCGACGGACCAGTAATTCCATGAAATCGACTTCATTTATTTAATCATTACTCCTGTAGCAATGAATCTGAAAACTCGACATTTTAACTAAACATAACTTATGGGACGCAATACTTTAATACTGATTTGAAAAATATTTCATAACTTTTGGCTTAAAGGATTTTGAAAACTTATCGTCTTTCGGACGAGTCTAATAAAATGTTCAGTTATTGACATTAGAACCTACGATTTCAACATCACTTAACATATTTGGCTTACTCGTACGTAGGTATAGTTTTTCACTGAAAGAGTAATTTTTTTTTAAATACATTTTTAATATATGTTTATTTCACAGAAACGATACTCATGATATTGTTTGACAAAAAAAAAAATAATAATAATAATAATAATAATAATGATTTTTCGTTTCTTTAAAACACGATTCTCCCCGTCCGCCACCCGTCATTTTATCCGAGGACCTTTGATGAAAAATCATTATTGATATTGTTTTAATTTCGAAAACGATATTTTTGACCAAACTCACTGTCAGTGTACACACACGGGTATGTGCAATCGAGTGATTTCTGTAAAAAAAAAAATAATTTGAAAAAATACGACGTCTTTACAGAAATCGCATTGTTTTTTTAAAACATTTTGTGCTGAATTTTTTTCGAGACACGCCGCAGCCGATCACCTAGTCGTCTTACCCGTACATAATTATTGATGACGCGTTCATGGTCGTCGAGAGTTCTGTGTAAACTTTGCTCTGCTGCAGTGCTGCATAGTATAGTTTCATCACGAGCCGGGTGACGGCGCGGCGGCGACTTGACGTTTCGAGTAAAATTTTTTCCCGAACACTTGTCGCTCGACCGGGTAAAAATATTACCGGAAAAATCGATTTAGTCCGGTCACCGAGCGTGTTATACCGTATAATATACAAGCACGATAATAAATAATAATAACGTAGCCGGACGTGTTTAAAAAAAAAATAAATTATTATTATTATTATTATTATTATTACTTTTTTTTTGACTTTATTCGATTATACACTCGGTCGAGATGAAAGTCGATTATTACGAAAAGAATCGAATGAAAAATTGATCGACGCCGATGCGTCTCGGATGTCACAGAGTTTACCGGTCAGATGTCAGATTTTCGCTTTAACAGCCGTTAACGTTTTTTTTCTTTCTCCGCGTCGTATTTTGAACGTTATTGGTACATTATTTTTCCGTGTATTTAACACGGACTAGGACTCGAGGAGGCTTAGCCACCTCAAATTCGTCCATAGGTCTCCTGGTTTTTTATGTAAAAGTTTTCTTTTTACTTTACCTTCCTTTGCAACGATTGATTGGTTGAATCGAGCTTGAACATATTATATGTCGCGTTTCGAATAAAATAAAATCAAACAGATTTGTTTCAAATACTATGGTGAACCTTTTGCTTAAAGATAATGTGAAATGACTCTTTTAAATTTGATTGTAATTACGGGAGAAGGAGAACGGTGTATTCAATTATAGTTATGAATTTGACAAAAAAAATGTAGTTCCGCCTTCAGAAGAGTGTCTTTAGTAGTGTCTACGGTCTTTGAAAAAATTCAAATCATCTGTAAATTTTATCATCGCGTGACTGGGTGTAAAAACCTCATTTGAAATAACCGTACTATTTTTTCTCGTTGAGTACACGTGCCCAGCGGAAAATGTCTACTCCGAAAGTAAAATGAGAGAACCTTTGAGTAGACTATTATCTCAGAGGGACGTGATTAAAATCGACACATAAATTACATGCCATTAGGACTAGTAAAACTTCCTTTATCAAAATGTTTACTTTTTATAACACAAGAGTTGTTTCATAGTAAAAAGTCTGTGCTGTTGTTGAGTCCTCGGCCGCGTTAGAAATCAGAGCCCATTATTGTCGTTAATTAGTGACCTGCAGTATAAAACCGTGTAAAAGTTAAAAAAAACTGCATTTTTTCTAAACCCAATTGATAATTTCCTCATAACGTTACAACTTTACTTAATCCATTTATATTTTCATTTGATTTTCAACTTTAGTTTCGTTAATCTCGTCAGCAGAGTAAATTGATTTAAATTGTTTGCATAAAATGTATTAATTTATCCGATTTTGAAAACGGCTATTTGTGTGCTCATCATTATTACCAGGGCTAAGGACTTAAAGCACTTAAAATCATCAAAATAAGTGCTTAAAAAATCACTTAAAAACTTCTTTATAAGCACGTAAATAAGCACTTAAAAAATTAAAATAAGCAAAAATAAGCAAAATCAAAAATTTATACCCCCTTAACAAAATATATATATAATCCGTTGCCTCAAATTCTTCCGATAATTTGTATTAAAAATATGTATTCGTGCCCTTGTGATTTATTTTTAGACTTTTTAAACGACGAACACAGAATGATTTTTTTTTAAAATAATCTTCATTTTATTATTTAATATATATATACAATTTTAAGAATATAAATCATAAATCATAATGTAATTATTAAAACTGCAAAAATTTTGGAAAAGCCCACGCCATTACGTTACGTTGAAATTATAGCCAGCTACGATCGACACGGCAAATAGATAACAAAAACTAATAAAAATACGAGTTTGGTATGTTAACTACGAGGAAATAGAATAAAAAGGTAAACGAATATTTCTAGTTGGAGTTGTAATACAAGTGTACGTTGAAAAAATATAAATTTTCGTCTACCCACGTCGTCATTTCATCTTTAATTAGAAAATATACAAGAAAAGCAGAAAAAACTAGTTAAAAGCAATTTTTTTCTAAAACCAACGAAATAAGAAAAAATAAGCACTTTCAAATTCAAAAATTAAATTCGTTGCTACATTTCATGAATGTTCATTAGCACTCTGCTAGATTTTAAGTTAAACCAAAAAAACAAGCAAATGCTTTAAGTCCCGCGCCCTGACCTATTTTTATTTCTGTTATTCTTATAATTATTACAAGAAACCATATGTCTGTGCCACTATTGTCATATCGGATTAATTTCCCCGTTTTTATAGTAGATCACTCGTGATCCAGATTCGTGGATCGGCGATGATTATCCCGAAGATCGCGATACAAATTTTATTTTCGTTTAATAGTTTAATCGAATAAAAACCTTCAACCACTTTGTTTAACGATACCGCATATAGACTTTCACCGCGGTAATTAATCTTTTTATTATTCTCGTCGGTCGGTATACAATAACAACGGAAAAACCCTTCTTCGTCCTAGTGGTTAATGCTTGCAGGTGTTTAAAAATTGATAAAGCGTTTACGATCATATACGTTACGAACTAAAGGACGAACGTTAAAAAAATAAAAAAATAAAAGACTTTCTTTACATAAAAAGTATAAAACGCCCGAAAGGCACCGGAGAGGAAAATGTGAAAGATGATTCAAAAGATAATTTAAAAAGTGTATATACGAAAAAGTATATGTTATAAACGATAATAGGTGTAAAGAAAAAAAAATAAAAAATAAATATTTTGCTTATGGTTCAGTGGTTCAGTAAGTTTATATATATAATATAATATAATATAATATTATATATAAGTGACATAAGATATACACGTACATATTTTTTTCGTCGCATTTAGATTTTCTGTTGAATTTGAATTGCAGTTTGCCCGAAAGGCAAAAGAAATAACCAAATAATAATAGTTTTTTGATAGGCTTTTCGCGCCGAATATTCCGTGTGCTCGCATTACAGCCGCGGGTGGTAGACGTGTGTTGTGAATTTTCGTATCGGCGTGTGTATACAACGGTGATCGTGATTTAGTCTTCCAGAGGTGGTTGATGGAGCGGGGTAGTGGGTAGTGGTAGATGCGTTTTTCGTGCTGATGACAGTCTGAGACGGGCTTTACCGTACATCACATTATTCGCATTGTGATCGCATACGACGATTGAGCCGCGTGGAGCCTATCTGCGTACGAACTTTGAATCTCATTTCGATGTGTCGATTTAGATCTAAGATTTTAATCTAAGATTAAATTACTTTTTGCAAAAATCAAATTATTATCTAGGGGTCTTAGGCCGGACGCACACCGAAAGAGCAAAACTGCTCCGAGCTGCTCGGGTCAGCACGGAGCTGTTTGAACACAAATAGAACGTGTGTAAAACAATTAACGCGCGCACACTAATCAGTCAACATCGAAACACGGCAAGATAGAACAAAACACGATCGCTCGTGATCGGTCCGGTTCTATTTTTGCTCCGATCAAAATACGAAAATCAAAGTCACTGGTTTATTTTACGAATTTAAGTACATGATTACATCACCAAACACCGTGTGAACACGTTATTTTATTCTTAATTCTTCTTATTACATCATTATTTTTTTTTAAAATCTTTTTAATTTTGATAAAAAATTATATTATATTAATTTAAAAAATTATTTTATTTTCTAACCTTTTTTATTGTTTATTTCATGCATCCAAATTTTGCGTTTATTATCATTAGTACTTTCACTATTTAATACAAATTGTCACATAAGTGGTACAACGACGTTGTCTTCGTCAGCACTCATCTTCACCACTGGTGTTAGGTCACAACTGGTGTAACAAAAATTAATCCAGAATATTATTGTCTTGTTCTGTTTTGTTTTGTCAGTGTGAATGGAATTTGTTCCGAGCTGTTTAGAATAAAATGTTCCGAGCAGCTCGGAGCAGTTTTGCTCTTTCAGTGTGCGCCCGGCCTTACGTTATTTAGAGGTGTCCGTTGAGGGAGGTTTCACTGTACATTTTTTTTTTTTTTTTATAAATGATATCCACAATCTATACCACTATCGCACAACAAGTAGATTTGAAAAATTATTTATATGAATACATTAAATAAAAAAAAGATACGTCGTACCTTTAAATAATAGCGTACATAAAGCGTGAATATTTTGAGTAAAGCAGCCACCCATTAGTAACACTTTCACATGAGATACTCTTGTCAATTGAGTGACAAAGATTTAATTATTTATTTAATTATTATTAGTTGTTATTATATTAGTTAGGTAGTTATTAGGTGTCAATAAATCTAGACACCACTTCCGTTTCAACCGTCTCGGGGGCACTACCGGGGATTGTAGGATTAGCAAGATTTCCGACAAGAAGATTGGGATGTACGGTGCAGTTAGAGACATAGGAGGCGGAGCATTTAGTAATTTGCGAAGTGCAATGTTTTGAATTTTATTATTAATATTATTTTATTGTATCAATCCGATAACGTCGATGCACAATAAAAATAAAAATAAATAATAAGTGGTACTCGGATGATCGGCATGGCATATAATATCACGAAGTCACATGGAAAATGTCACTTCGGACTCGTTTTAAGTCCTTTCATTGATATATTTTATAGAGGTACACTAGACGACCGGTGCCAATCTAATTTTGATCCATGACCTCTAAGTTGATTTAATCCGACGGGAGTCGACCTCAACCAATATTTCATACGTGTTCGTACGTACGAAAGAGATCGATGATTTTATGAAATTTTTATGTTGAAATCGAACGTTTAGGCGCGATAGAAATACACTCGTTTTACGTCGAGATACAAGATCCGATAGATGTACTGTTTTCATCACGACACGGTGAAATATAATTTTATGGTTTTGTTGCGATGCATAATATAAAAAACACTATGTTTTTTTCTCTACTAAACATGATTTTTAGATATTTCCAACATCTATATGCATCGTAATGTATATTATGTCCGTTGCGTTTTTTGTTTTTTTTTTTTTTGCGAATGATTTAGTATAATGAAAAAAATACGTCAAATGTATCTAGATCGTAGGTAAAATGTAAGAAAAAAAACAAACAAAAATAAATCGGTCATCACAAAACACACGAGTCATCGAGTGATAAAAAAGCACCTAGATAAATAACGTGTGTTCGAAGCCGATACGGAATATGTTAGGTACGTTATTGAATTCGTGTTCAAAGTGTACCTTTATCTACGAGATGACCCGTTTAACGTGCTACACATTCGTTTTCTCGGTCGGTTTAATATATATTTTTAATAATATTTAAAAAATTAGTAGATCTATGTTTTCGTGAAAAAAAAACGATATGTTTTGTCTTGTTGATTTTTTCATTGAACTCTCGAGTTTTCTTAAATGGCAACCGCATTAAACAATCGTATCTCTTGATCTATCGGTCCGACAGCGAATACCTAACTATTGTTATTTACCCTTTTCGTTCTCTTGTCCATATTTGTAACCTATAAAATATGTACAATGTATCTCAGTTTGTAATTTGTCATTCTTATGACACCGTTGTATCATTCTTACTTATTTACGTCCGTTTATATTTAAAATAAAATAAAATAGGAAATTAAAGGTGCATATTATTACAAACGTTAAAAAATAAATAAATAAATATTCGTTTTGATATTTTTTTTTTTTTTTTTTATAAACAGAGGTTGACGTTTAAGAAAACTGAAAAATTTTAAATCCCATAGGCAGATGAAATTTAGTAAAAGAAGAATAAAACATACATACGAAACCCAGTGTTGTAGGAGTCATTAAAAGAAGAAAAAAAGGAAAATTAAAAAAAAAAAAAAACGAATAAAACGATTTACAGTATTGTGCATTTTTTGTCTGACGAATCTGTGTCACACTCTGTGTACATTACGCGTGATCCGTGTGCGACGTAATTATGACATCATATTATTGTGATTACAGCATCGCAAGTACGTGGACCCGTGGGATTTGGACCTGCGCGAGGTGTCGTGGAGGCACTCGAGCGACACGACGGACTGCTCGGCCGACCAAGTGGTGTCGTTGTCGTCGGCCGCCGGACCGGAGTCTACGCGGTCCGATTTCGTGTACGTGCCCGGGCCGCCGCCGCTGAAGAGCAAGTCGTCCGGCAGTGGCGGCAGGACGAGGGCTCGGTCGGTCGCCCGCTACGAGTGTTGCCAATGTTCGGCGAAATCGTCTTTGGCCCTGCTACCTGCCGATCCAAGTAAACACCATAAAGCATCTATGAAATATGTACTTTCGAGCAGTGGCGTATTTTCAAATTTTTCCCGGGGAAGAGGGTGGAGGGATTCAAAAATTGATTTTCACTATGTTATTCTGAGTGACCTTTTTGACCATTGTCGCTGAATTATTATAAGTCATAAGGTAGTAAAATATGAATTTACATAAATGCGTAACAATATAGGTATTAAATGAATATTACCTTCCTCTATTCTTACGAAATAAGTAATTTATGACTTCTTAATGCAATTTTATAATATATATTTTGTATTCGAGTCTGGAATCTTGTAAATATTTTAGTCATTATAATATATACACTCACCGAAAACCCCTGGTCAGCATTCATTCATGACTTCATTGCCGTTCCGCACACTCAACATATTAGCAATTATTAGAAATCCGAACGATTCTGATTTCCAAAATTGAATTTTTCAAGTACTAAAACATCTAAGAAAAAAAGAAATCGAAAACCCGAAAATAAACGAAAATTTTCTTCGGTTCTCTAACATTTGGAGATTCGCTTTAGACAGTTTTTTTTCACCTGATATTATATCGATGCTTAAAGTATTATTATAATTATTGCTTATTAGTAATTGCCCCCTGGCAATACGTTCTGGTGAGGCGTTTAAATAATTATTATAATGTAATGTTATCGCGCCGAGAAAGTCTCTCTCGCTCGAGCTTTATGTAGAAGTATTGAGGAAAACGGAAAACGTGTGTGCGTCTACAAATCATAGACGACTTGTATATAACTAACCAAAGACGACTAAAAAAAAAAAAGAAATATTGTTTTTAATTTCCATATAATTTACGACATAAATTACACCGGACTCTCTCTCTCTCTCTCTCTCTCTCTCTCTCTCTCTCTCTCTATTTATCTTTATACGTACGTTGTGCATTGATGACACAGAGCTAGTTTGCACACGCACGTGTCCAGTCGAAATAATGACACAGACGCAACGGAACTCGTTGTGAAAGAGAGATGGCCATCGTTGTGTGCATCGAGTGCAACGAGATTCTTATGAAAACAGATAATTATAACGTACGCGTCGAGTCCGTTCCCGTCACGAGTCGGTTTTAACATTTGACCAAACGTCGGGTAGTGGCGGCCGTGCTACTCGATTATCTAGCGACCCACTATAGCGTAACACGTGATTATCTAAATAATAAGCCTAAAAATCGCCCGACGAAATCAGTCGATTGACACTCTCTAATAATATTATTGTTTTTATAGCCCCGCGCCGTCAATCAGGTCATACGTTTTCTCAGGTGATCTCAAAACGATTACTTACTATTATCGTAATATTATACAAAGTCATTTTCGATCGTACGCATGCGCGTTCATTAACACGAATTCGAGAGTGCTGTAAAAAAACTTTCCGGTCGGTTTTTCGACTATTAAAAATAAGTCGTAAACTGCAGGCGTCGAGAGGTTTTTAGTTTCGCGTTAGCGGCGCCGGAGCACCTTTAATATTATTCTAATTCCCGAGGTTAAAAAACTTCCAGACGCCGTGCCGCACCGCCAGGTGTGACCGCGGCGAACAGCAGTTACGGCCGCCATTGAGCAGTCACGAACCCCCCGTAATCGCTGGCAGTGCTACGATTGATCTCGTAAAAAACAAAAAACAAAAATAAAAAACAAAACAAAAACGGTAGAAATATAATAATACGATAATAGTATACCCGCGCCCGTTGCGAAAATTCGCAATAGATAATTTATTTACATGTTAAAGTTAAAAATGGGAAATGAAGTTGATTGTGCACACATAACTTGCCTGAAACTCAACGAATTTAAGCAGTTAATAGCTCAAAAAAAAAAAAAATTGATCCAATGAGTGTTTTGAGAGTAAAATGATCAAGATCCATTCATTAGAAGAGGAGCTATGGGAATTCGAATTGCTCGAGTGAACGTGTCCCATAAGAAATGTACAGGAAAAAATAGCGTTTGAGTACAGCTTGAGTAAGGTGGGAGTTGAGTGAATTTAAAAGTAAATACTTTAGTTTTCATACATTTTTTTAATGTATAACATCGTTCACACGTCGCAATATTTAGCTTCGATATGTTTCGGGCGTGTTTTCTAGTATCGAGTGTATCGAGCGCGTGGCCGTTACAGCTAAAGACATGTGTGGTAAAGGATAATAAAGTATTGTAACGAGTACGGCGAGATCTTCGTGAAGTAGACATCACCATTTTTTAATGCATTTTTGAGTTTTTTAAGTCATTTTTGAATTTTTTTTAGGTCATTTTTCGCGATTTTTAAGGACATTAAAATCCCAGACCTAGTTATGAAAAACTCTTTAAGTTTTAACATACATTCGAAAAAACGTACCTTCGTCATATGAATATATTATACAGGTCGTAAATTATTTTATTTTCATAACTGTGATGGTAAATACTCAGCCTGCGTTAGTATACTATAATTATATGTACAACAAATACACCTACGTTTAATTAATTTAATTAATCGCGCTTCTTTTACCGTAATCTTTCGTACGCTTTTTAATTACTATATTTGCCTGGCCATTTTATACCGTAAATAATAAAAGTTAAATACTTCAAAATTAATTATGATACTTTATTACGAGTACAATATATTACTTTGTAGATAATTTTATACATTCAACTAATTGGTATTGCGCAATAATAGACACGAGCATATTTTATATTTAATTATTTATCTTCCGTGACCGATTGAAGATTAAACGTTGGTAAAATCAAATCGAATTTTTAGTATAAGACTCGGCTGTACTCATTAAAACACCTCGATATAAACTAACGCGATATTGTATTTAATTAATATTGTAATTAGGTAATCAAAAAAAAAAAAAAAAAATTAAAATTAAAAATTAAAAAACACGAAAAAAAACCGATGTGATGCTATCGACATCAATGCCGCCGTGAACGGAGAGAATGAGAAAGAAAAAAAATGTTATTTTCGGACTGGTATCGTTTAAACCGTTATTGTTATGCCAGAGATTTACGATTTTAAAAGTCGCGGAACAACCGTACGACGACGGACCGTGCGAAGCGTAAACGATATCGTTTGCACGTCCTCGGAATCGACGGTATAAGAGCCCGGCGATCGAGCATGTTATTAATTTGTCCTCCATACGAGAGCGGCAAGACCTAGGTTTCACCGACTTCCGTGACATTTACCGTAACTCATATCGCATATTATCCACGGTTCTCGTTCACGTCATACCGATCGATTTTCACGCACCACACACGCTCGCGCGAGATTTACGAGGGGGGGGGCGACGAAAAAACCGCGTGTGCATCCGTACGATCGAACGCGCCGAATACAATCAATACAAAAGCGTACAGATACATCAACATAGCATACGTTTGCATAATATTTTCGAATACTTTGCTCGAATTTTGAAGTATAAACGTTTTGTTATCCGTATTTGTGCGTAGACGTATTTTACACGGCAAATAACAAATCTGGGAACGTCTCATTTTTAATCGTTTTTGTTTTTTTTAGCTTCTACTGGCCATTAAAGCCCTTCGCTGCTTCTACCAAGCCTCTCCATCGGTATCTATTGTCTGCATCTTCAATTATTGCGGATCCATCTACTTGCATTCAGTGTTTAATTCAGGAGGGTGACATGGGGGAATACCCCCTCCCCCCAGAAAAATTTCTATCCCCAGAAAAAATTCACGACATTGTTACGTAAACGACGTATTATTCTGATGCAATAATATTATGTGAAACGTGTTATCGGCCGATTTCGAGTTATTTCGAACGGTTTATGAAAAACTAAAAATTCATTTTACTTATCCAATAATTTGTAGTGCGCCAATAATAATCATAATCTATATGTTATTCAATTGTACGTCAGCATAAACAATTTATTACATAATTTATAACACAGTAATTTATTAAAAGTTATCTATCTATACTATACCAATAAATTGAGTTTAAAAACGATATTTTCAATAAAAACTTTTTACTTCCCTTAATTATTTAATTCTATATATATATATATATATTCAGTAGAGCCTCGATAGTTCGGACCCCCGATAATCCGGTGAACGCGGTAATCCGGACGGCCCATAAATTTATTTAAACATAGGCAGTTTGTTCGGAATTCCCGGAATCCAATATTAATCGATGAAATATTTTTTCGACAATAACAATTTCATCAATTTTTGTTAAAAAATTTTACAAAAAAAGTACCTACTGCCCCTATTAATGACTAGCAATTATAAATCGGTCGTCAGTTCGTTTTCTTCTTTCTTGTCGAGTGAGAGGTCTTATCAATTTTATTACGTATTACTGTTACAATGGCTCCTCGTAAACACGTAACTTTAAATTTGGAACAAAAAGTTGAAATATTTTTTTTTTATAATTCATTATATATGAGAATGTATGCATGTATTAATTTATGTATTTAGAATTTAAAATATTTGTAATTTTCAATTAATAAAGTCGGAGGAAAGAAAAATGTCTTAGTCAATTGAGTAGGAAAAACCTCCGGTAATCCGGACGAATCGGTAATCCGGACGAGGCTTGGTCTGAATTCATCCGGACTATCAAGGCTCTACTGTATATAAGATCTGAAATAAAAACTGCTTGCATTACATATTTTTTTACCCGATCTAGCCAACGCTGACGGGGTCTTTCTCTGGGGCGTGTTTTATTTAGTTTAAATACCGCCACTTGTCTCATTAGCCTGTCCTTATCTCGCCATAATATGTGTCTGGCCCATTCCAGTCTCTTTGAGACAAGATATTTTTGAATATTTGGTCCATAATATGATTATTTCAATATTTGCATTAATTCTCCTCTCGTATTGCCATGTTTCCGTATTATATATGGGACCATATATTCTTCCAAGAACCTTTGTTTCAAATGTTAATAACTTTGTCTCGTCCCTTTTAGAGGTGGACCACGTTTCGAAACCGTACTATGGGCCGTAAGTAGGAAATATAAAGTTTTTTTGTAGTTTCTCTGGAAAGAAGCTTTTTACAGAATCTCATCGTAGGTTAGGTTAGGTTAACCTAACCTAACCTTCGAACAAGTAGAAGACTTAAAATATTTGGGAGTCAATTTGAATAATAGAAATGACATGCACAACGGAACAAGATTGAGACAGAATACGGCAAATCGAGGTTATTATGCAATGAGTAAATTATTCCGTTGTTTAAATCGTTTAGGGAAAAAAAAATTGTGCATATAGCACTAGTCACTACACGATCATGGCTTTGGCTATAGGAGTCCGATACAGTGGTTCCCAACCTTTTAGATACTATTACCCTTAGATCGGGTTAGATAAATTTACAATTAATATCCCTCCCCCGAACAAATTTTGAGTAATAAGGCAATACAATTATCAGTGTCATTAGGACATCATAAGGTGATTCCAAAAACTATTAACAGTGATTTTATTATTACAATAATATCAGTCGTAGTAATAATAATAATAATAATAATAATATTTTTGTTATAATTGTACACGTAGTGATTGATGCAAATTTAATAACAACAGGTATAAAAAACATATATAATAATATACTTAAGTTTTTAAGATATAATTGACGAAAATTATAAAATATGAATTATTATAGATATGTAGCAATAACAATAACAAGATAAATATCGTAATCAAAACGAATTCACACTTATTTTTCCAATTCGGACAGCCATCGGGTGGCGTCCCCTTCCAGTGCTTGCAAACTTTTCATACCTCCAGGAAAATGGTTAAAAACGTCGTTCGATCCGTTTTTGCGCTTTATACAATTTGTGGGGGGGGGGGATAAAACAAAACTTCGGGAAGCCTCTCGTGCCGCATGATTGTCAATCGTACAGAGCATAATTCGTCGACCAGTCGATCGCGACCGACTGATCGGTCGTTTTAGGGTCATTGGTCGATCGAAGTAAATGTTAATTTTACCAATATCAACCGATCGCATGCTGTTGTATATTAATCTAACACAGTCGTTCCCAACCTTTTTTTACTATACGCCCCCCTTTGTAGATTTTTAAACTCTCACCCCCCCCCTTTATAACATGAAAAATATATCACTTTTTTGTGCACTTTATGAGGAAATTATAAAATATCCGGGATGAATTCAATTTTATTGATGATAATAATTATATGGCGACATAAAACGATTAAGTTGTGATCTTAAATAATTGTAATCTTTATCAATACTCAATAACCGGTCGTTATTAATTTTTCATATTTTCCCTACATTTTGAAATAAAAATAATTTAATAAATAAAAACTGTGTTTTGTAATAACTGCTTACGCCTTCCCAGAAATGTTTACACCTCCCCCCCCCAAGGGGGGCGCGTTCCCCAGGTTGGGAAACGCTGATCTAACAGATTATGGTCATCAAACATAGTACATTATTACCATTTGTCAGTCAGTCACATACAACGTGTCGCATATTCCCCTAATATAATACGATAATATAACGTAACCTAACGAACACCTTCTGACAAGGCCGCCCGCAGGGGGGCATGCCCTCCGCTCCTCTAGATAATACATTATTTAATATTTAAATATTTTACTGACAATTCTAAGTTACCATTTAGTTCCTAGTTTAATATGATGTGGATCATTATTTGATCCATATAAATATTTAATATTAAGGAGGTATGTAAATAATTTATTTAGCAAAGTCTTGGCACTGATAAGGAGAAAAAACCGTTTTCAGCATCACAACGAGATATTTTTCTGTGGTGATACCTCGGTATTCAGTTATAATCATGGTTATAGAATGATGATAAATGAGTCATAAAGATAATTTTTATTTTTTATTTTATACATTCATAATAACATCATATTGTACATATCACATGTATTTAAGTAAGAAATAAATTTCATGATTTTATGTATATTATAAATATTAAATTGAAATCAAATATTTTTTTTACAATTTGATATAAAAAACCTAATTTATGGTAGGTAATGGTATTTTTTTTTCATTATCCCCCCCCCCTCCATCCCCGAGAAAATTTTCTGCGGGTGGCGTTGCCTTCTTATCTTGAATAATATACGTAAAACACAAATTGACAAATAATACGTACTTCTAACATCTAAATAAATACAATTCGATCCCTAAAAACTTCAAATGTGAATTGTAGCCCACTTGTTGCAAAAGCTTGGTGACCCTTGGTACATAGTTTTCATCAGTAATGTGCAACAGGTTCGTGTGTGGTGAGGTCGAAAACACGGCACCACGCGGAGTGCCCTGCAGTGTATACACGTCCGTCGTACAGCCAAAACCCGGTGCAGTATCATGGGTGATGGTGGTGGAGAGATCTGCCGCGGCGACGTGTTTTACGGGAAAAATGTACCTATGTATGTTTTCAAAACATCGATTGAGTGAACGTTATGTTATAAAAAAAAGAAAGAAAACTGTTTAATGGATTGACTCTGTCCGTGAAATCAATCCGATTTTTCGTCGTGAAAATTCACGGCGATTCGAATGAATAAAAGAAAACCGTCAATCCTTTTACTACAACAATAATGGACAGTGATAATTCACATTTAACACCTAATTGAAGAAATAAATATCGGTGAACGCTAGAGCGAATCAACCGAGTTAATAAAAAACCCTAGTTTGTGTAATATCGTAATTGATAAGTTTAGTTAAAATGTCGAAATTAAGTTAGCGTTTCAACCGGACTTTAGCGTGTCCAATGATAAATGACCGGCCTCGTTCAAGAGTATTTATACTATATAATATACAGTCGTCACTCGATAATTCGAAAAACTCCATAACTCGAACTAAACGCTTGGTCGCCTGAGAAAACCTCTGTAATTAAAAGAAAATACATGTATATCGGTTCTCTCGATAATACAAAATATCTGTCGGTGGTATACACTGTGCAATTCAAATTTCCCTAAACGTGAGTCCTCCCAGTCAAGTTTAACAGCGTATTACTTGGAAATTATGAGAGATACGAAAAAAATTAATTGAAGAAAATTGTAGGTATTATTTAGTAGAATAATAAAATACAAACAAAAACTGTAGTAAATAGGAGATTATTTGATGTCATACTCGATTTACTTATAAAAATGCTGATTTTTTACAAAAAAAATTTCATTAAAATTTTTTTAAAAATTAATTTGTACATTTCTGGTTTAATTGTGTTATGTCATTTAATAGCACAATAAAGCAGCTTTAAAATAAAAATAAATTACTTAAAATAGTTGAATATTTTTGAAGATACATAAAAAAATTCTCGGCAGATTTTGTTTTGGTAAGAAAAAAATTTAAACGCCCATAACTTAAAACATAATAAAGTTAGACCCCCCATTTAAAGGTGGATTCTGCATAACTTTTGGTGTACTTTCATATGGCGCCGGGCGGTCACTTCCCCCCCGGACACATTGTATATTATATATATTTACATGACAAAAACTAAATACCTCGTGTTTACGAGTACGGTGTATTGTCGAGTGAAGTAATTTAATTTTGGTAAAGTTTCGGTCGTCCGAACTATTATTTTCAAACGCGCGTTCAAAACAAAAACGGCGAAGTTAATTTTATGATTGATCTTTATGTGTGCTCGTCGAAGTCACGGACTTGGTGCGTTTCGAAGATTTCACCGATCACTTTTCCCCACCTTTCCTATGACCGACACGGTGTTAACGCACGGCCTTTGGGTTTTTCTCGCGTTTCAGTGGAAGCTTCGTACGAGTGTTGGGAGCCCGGTTGCAAGCGACGACAGCCACAGCCACAGCCGCCGCCGCCGCCGTACAGGTACGCCGTGGAAGACCGTTTCTATCAGACCGCGGTCGGGCAGTCGCCGAACCAGTGCCGTCTGCTGTACAACGCGTCCAGGCCGGAAGTGCGGCGGAACTCGCGCTACAGCAACAGGTAACGCAGCGGATTTATTTTTCATGCCTGTAAATTTGTTACATTGGACCATCAGAGCTTTTTTTAAGATTGGCAACGTGTAATCGATGACGATTGTCCGAGAGAATATTTTTATAACGCGAAAAACTGCTAAAAGAGGCCGTGAAGTTTTGAAATCACCCTACCACATTTTAAAAACTTCGGCACCGCTGATTATTCTATTATATTATATTTCAATTCAAGTACATTGATATTTGATTAAAATATTCAATTTACGTATAATTTTTGATTGTATACGAATTATGCGAAACGTATTATAAAAATCGACTAAATATGCATTTTTATGCACGAAAAAACGTTAAATATGCTAAAATATAATATAAAAACAGAACACTTTAAATCATTAAAATTATCAAGTTCTCGTACGATAAAATAAAAAGTGAAGACATGTTGGTGGTAATCAGAACAATCATCGATATGAATAAAAAAGTCACGAAAAAAAAAAATTAAGCACAGAAAAAAAGTATTTGAGAAAATTTGTTTATCACATTATTATTTATTTTTCAAACGTTTATTTAAAACGAAGTATTAATTTCGTAACTGTGTTATAAGAATGGAAATAAATAACACGTGTGCGTATTACTCTTAGTCATATTAAATTATGTTTTTTTTTTTTTTTTTTTTATATTTAAGGATTAGTAATTAACATAAAATTCTACGATAGATATTTCTTTAAAAAAAAATCGTGGAAATTATTTCAGTCTTGTTTTTTATTTAATTTGTTTTTAATTTGGTCACTCATAATTATTACCGTCGTTACCGGGCGCGGCGGAAACCGGATTTTTATGTCGTTTTCAGCGTACGTCGCCGTGACGAGAACGTCCGTCGTCGTACTCGTGCGCGTACCTTTTGTCAGTGTATTATAGATACTCGGTCGCGACGAGGCGGGGGTCACGGGGACTAAGTCCGCTCGGCGTTATCAGTAGCCCGAACCTCCGGCACCACGATTTTTTTTTTTTTTTAAGTAAAGGTGAACTTTTTTTACCTTTCCTTCCGAATATCACGAGCGTAATAGACAAAATGATAAAACTGGCCAATGAGGAACCACAATTCCTTAGTATTTAGTCTAATTATTGTCTTTCATTCTAAAATATGTATAATTTTTTCTTGTGAATTATTGTCAACCAAATCAAAATTGGGCTCGTCCCGTCTTCAATATAAATAAATAAATAAAAATACTTCGTCGTGCTTTTTTCGTGTTTCCATTTCATTGTAATAACTTGTTCACTACGAGTAACAACACGGATGATTGATCTTTTCGGAAACATTCGTTCGGAAGATCGATTAATACTCGAGTTGTCGCCGAACTCGGCATATTTATAAATTTAATAAAAATTTCATAAGCGTTTTTACGTATATTTTTTAATATTCGTTGACCTTTTACCATCGTGGATAATGTAAAAATAATTTATTACACACATCTTCAAATTGATAAAAATAAGAAGTTTTTTTTGAAATATCAATCGTTATTTTTAGTGGTTATGCATAAAACAGTAATAAATACTGTTTTTTTGAAAATTTTGATTTTTTAAATTTGTATTATTAGATCAACAGTTTAAGACATTTGAAGATTAGAATAGTGGAGTAGTGACAGTTCACTTTTGCGAGGTAACCGAAATCATATAAAAAGCTATTTTAAAATTTAAATAACTATTACATCTCTAAAGCTGTTGGTCTAATGACAGAGTGTACAACTGTTAAAATTTCTAGAAAAAAAAATTGTATTTCTTTTGTGATATTAAGTTAGAAGTAGGAGTTGCCATTTCAGAAAACTAAAAATAAACATACATTTTTACGCAGGTCAAAAAAATCGATTAAAATTGAGTTTTTCGCAAAAATATAGAAATTTTGTTTTTTAAATTTCAAAAAAAAAATAAAAAATAAAGTAGTAAAATAACCAAAACTGACAAAGAAAACGAGTGTGGAGTACAAAAACAAAAAACGAAAAAAATCATTCAATATATTTCTATGCTGTGTGATTGTCGAAAATGCTTTTATGGTTAGCGTTTGATAGAATATATCAGATATTCTGAAAACTGAAAAATAAAAATCAATGTGAAGAGTTGTAAAAGATCATATACCATTCCGTGCGTGCGTATTTTGGAATAATACCCACCGCCCGGACGCTTTGAAGTTTAAACACATACGGGTGAGTTCGCAATACGTTTTCGATCGATAGCAAATAATATAATAACATGACGAGCTCGAAATGGAAACGAAACCACGCTGATATTACGTATTATTATTATTTGTCCGTCCGTCCCGGGAAGTCGATCGTTTCGAGACACACACACACACACACATACACACACACACACACGCACGAACACACACGGGACCATGATATATCCCGAAAATCCGTACCTGCTCGTTCGGGCTGCTTCTCAACAACTCAAGCCGTCTACGAGTACAAAAAAAAAAAAAAAAAAAATTGGAAAAACCACTGCGGAGTCTCGTAAAGTCGTTATGACTTGTCCTGGGACAGGTGTCACGAGTTGTCACCATCACGCCCATAGATATTATATAAATGGATAGGACATCGAGCTTATCAACTGAGAATAAAGTGATACAATTTTTGAGGTTATAAGAGTTCCTTAATCATTGATACGCGTTAACACGATTTAAGAAAACAAAACAAATAATAAAATCATGAATCAAAATATGAAATAACAGTTAAATTATTTTAATTATTATAATTTATCGCATAATAATATTATTTTAATAATCATTATTCATATTTCATAATATTATAATAATGAATTAATGAAAATTCTATTTCTGTGAATATAAAAGTAGTCAGAATAACAAAAGGTAAATATAATAAACATAATAAATATATAGTAAGAAAATAATAGTTATTCATGTCTAAAATGTATTAGCTTAGTTAATTTTGCACGCAATTTTTTCTGGATCTTTAGGAAACCTGAATACATTTTACGTGGTTTTTATACGATTATTTTATAAATATGAAAATTGGTTTCCCAATAGGTACTAACAAGTGAAAACTTAATTCTGTTTCTATAGTTGAGTTGCTGTTACACATAACACAACGACGAACCATTTTACAAAAGATACTACCACAATTTTTTATTAGCTGCCCCTGTAATATAAACTAAATACTAATAAGTAATATGAATTATACAATTTTACAATAACATTTATAATACGATATATTAAATGTAAAATGTAAATATTATTGTTATTTCAAATTGTTATCATAAATAATTTGGCGGGGCACAAAAGATTAGGCCAGCCGACAATTAGAATCTTTTGTAACCTAACCTCAAAAAGCACTTTTATAGTCTATCTCTCTCGCAGATATTGAATTTTCTCTCTTCCCCAAAAAAGACCGCAACCTCTTACGGAGCCAATATAGGCGTGTCCTATCCATTCTTATAATATCTATGATCACGCCAGTCACGCGACGAACGTATTCGAGGTTATTAGTAGTGACATATTAATGATTTGGCCGCGTGGGTCACGTGCATCGGTGTGTGTGTGTGTGTGTGTGTGTGTGTGTGTGTGTGTGTGTGTGTGTGTGTGTGTGTGTGTGTGTGTGTGTGTGTGTGTGTGTGTGTGTGGGTGTGTGTGTGTGTGTGGGTGCGGGGCCGTTGTCGGAGGACGTGAATCAACACGTGAGCGAACCGCGATCGAATTGCAAAAGCTACAGCCGACGTTTCACGTCGAAAATGTCCCTCGCCCGCGCGCGCGTTTCGGCATTATTACGTTTTCAATCGATTATTCCGTATACGACGCCGTCGCCGTCGCGTAATCGGCTTACGAAATATTATACATTTCGACATTCGTCGAACACGTTCGTTTCGAGTACCTATACGTCTCGGCGCGGCGCCGCGCCCGCACGTACCTCGCACCAACGTCACTCTGTTGTGTTTGAGTCTATAGACCAGTGGTTTTCAAACCGCGTGCCGTGTCACACTGGGGTGCTGCGAGCATTCAGCAGGTGTGCCTAATATCAACGCTACCCACCCACCCACACATTCATACGTACATTCGATGATAATTATTTTTGAAACCAAAACAGACCGTTTGTGAAATTCAATCCAAAGATGATACGATTCGAGCTCGATATTTGTTTTATACCATAAAATTAATTTATTTGTCGGTTTTACGTATTATTATTATGATATATCTGTAATTAAAATAGTTTTGAATTTAATTATTTAATTAAAGTGTTTTGTTTTTGACGACTGTTCGAAATTTAAGTGTTTCAACCCCCCCTCCTCCGAAATCCAGGAATTGCTTATGAAGTCTGCTTATTATGTCCGATCCGATCCGGTTAAATAGACTGAATTTCATTTGGAGAAAATACCACAGCTCCCCCCCAATCTAAATACCCCCCTGCCCCCTGCTACCAAGTATTAGGAATATTTATATTTTCCGTTTTGACGAGTATTCCGTCTCACGGGGGGGGGTCCGGCCTTGAGAATTTTTTTTCTGTATTACCGTTTTTAAAACACGTCGCGAGAACACGACGATATGCGTTTAAGGGTGAAATCGTTTAATTTCCCGACTGTTCACACACCTGTTACCGAGTGCTACTATGTATTATTGTACGATAGATACGACGTGTTGTTTCGGATAATAACAACAACGTCACGCGCTCGTCGCACGGCAACACCGACGTCGAGTTTAATGTTCTTACGAATTTGATCCGCGTGAAAACCAATTCGACCGCGCGTAACGTAATACGACTGCGTACCGCTCGTTAAAACAGTAATATTTAATCATGATTAAATCGGTTTTTTTTTTCTCTTCTTTTGTTTGTATTTTTTTTTTTTTTTTACGCGCACGCCAAACATGAAAGGTAATTAAAACATACTAATCGAGATTAAGTTTCACGCGGATTCTCGTTGGAAAAAAAATTTAAATAAAAAAATGTTTTACACTCGACACGCTCCACGTCCGACTCGCCGCCGTCGATTTCCCAAGATTTATCGTTAACGTTTTATCGATTTTAACGCCGCCGCCGCCGCCGCCGCCGCCGTCGTTTTATTTATTATGCATTATTTGACTTCTGTTTTATGTTTCAAGTTTATTTTCTACTGCCGTTGCTGCTGCTGCTGCTGCTGGTAATAAATAACATATCCTTTTACGGAATATACACATTACACCGATGATTTGTCCGCGCAGTACGATACTATCTATAAACGGGGAATTGCCGTACGAATCGTTTTTATAGAAACTGCAGCCGCACACGCTACTATACGTTATTGTACAGGGTGTCTCACGGACGATTTACTCAACGCGATTCAATTCAGTTCTGGACGTTTGAATTTTTTCCCGTATGGATGCAATGTTTAAAAAAAACACTTATAAAACTAAATTTTTATGAAAAAAATCGTATTTTTTTACTTATTTTTTCACCCGCATGATTTTATAGGTTTTTTTTTTTACTTTTCATAGATGATAACAGCGCTTATTATGTTATGAAAAACAATGACTATTTTTGGAAATCTAGATATTTAAATTTGTATTGTTGAACCGATAATTCGAGAAGTGCAGTGAGCATATCAAGTTTAGAGCGGCAGAGTAGTGGCTATACATTTTTACGATTACCTCGCTTCTGTTTTTGACGTTATATGAAAATTTTCAAAAGAATGTATTTATTTTGAAAATTTTATGTTTTTTACGATTTTAGCTTTCCGAATATTATAAAGTGAGGTGGATGCAAATCAAGAGACAAAAAAGATGTTTTCTCCGTACGAATTCGGTTCGTTTCGTGTTTTAAATCGTAAATGAAAAAAAGAAATCAAATTTATGCGATATCCCAATATTCGGGATCGAAAATCGTACTGTGCGAATCTCCGGGAGACACCCTGTTCACGTCGACACGAGTATCGTGTACGAATGAAGTCTACATGTCATATACACTGACGATAATGTCGTGCGGTCTGTTAATACGTTTTCGGAATCGGACGCCGGAGAACGGATGACGGTCGGGGTCACGAACTCTATCACGAAAATATCGTGTGTTCACTAACGCAACCCTGATCATCGTCGAAATGTCATTTCGATTGTGACGGGGCGTTGAAGTGTTTTTTGTAGGTGTACACCGATTCGACGCCACGTCCGTTACGTTTTCCCGCCGATTTCTTAAACCCACGCGTAGTAGTTATTTTTTTGTTTCGAGTAAAGATCGCGACCGGTTTTCCATGTAGCGGATTCCGTCCAACCGTTACGTTCAGCACTCTACTATATTTCGGAAAATAATTTTTCTGCGTGCATTCTCTTCTCGGACGTTTTTTCCGAATTTTTGGTAAAACTTCTCAAAAATTGGAGTATTATACAACGATAAAACGAGATTTTCATTCGTTTTAAACACACTCAATCGTAACTCTAAGAATAATACGATTTGAAAAATACGATTTCACCAGCATCAATAATTCTGTCATACATATTTGGTGTCAATGGATAATGATAAAAAAAAAAGTTTGATAGTTTCAAACTAGCAAAACCAAATTACCGTTTTTGGACTAAATATTGAACTTCGAAGCACCACTTATTCGATGTTTTTTACATGTCATAACATTTTTGATTCTCGAGCCCTAAAAGTTCAACTCAAAAACTAGTTTGCTTAAAAAATAATACTAAATAAATCTCAAAAATTCTCAGTCGGAATTTTCATTATCGTGGTGCCACTATCATGTTTGTTTTTTACGTCATTATTTGAAAATAATTAAAAATAAGTATCCATTCGTGAAAACGGGCATAAAATATTACTGTCAATTCACAAAACGATCAAAATAATTATTGTCTCATATCACTATTGAGAAAAACGGTGTTTTTCTCGTTTCCCAAAAAAATCGAACTCGTTTTACGTTCGATTACACTTAGAACGAGTGTAAATCGGCTATTATTTCGTACTCGAAGCGATTACGGGGGAAACGCGCAACAACGTTTTCCGAAATTTCGCGTGTACCTACCGAGTGATCCGTGTATAGCGGTTTATAAACGCGTGGGTTCACGTCATAATAAATGGGGAAAAAAAAATTTTCAACGATAGAGACGCACTCGAACGAAACATTTTTGAATTAATAACAATAATAAAAAAAAGGCTGTAAAATGTAATAACAATATGATAATAACCTTCTGAGATAAGGTCCAAGTATTATAAAACTAAAAACCATAAAAAAAAAAGAATAAATAAATAAAAAATTATGTACTAATACCATAACATCACGATATTAATCTGTTTTGCTTTTTTTTCTTTTTTTTTTTTTACTTTTCCCAGTATCGTAACAATACGGTATTAAGTCGGTGTGTAATAATTTCCATGCGTCCGACGCGTCGTTTGCTAGAAAACTTAACAGTTAACGTGAATTCATCTAATAAATTTAAAAAAGTTATGAAAACTAAAGCCATTTCTTCGAGTCTGGCCTTTCTGTCCGGCCGATTTCTTTCATTTTTTTTTTTTTTTTTTTAATGAAAGGTATTTAGACATAAATATGTCATCAATCATTGAAATTTACTAAACTCCCACCTTACTGAAGTTATACTCAAACGCGACTCTTCCCTGTACATTTCTTATAAGACACACTCATTCAAGTAATTCGAATTCTCATAGCTCCTCTTCTAATGAATGGATCTTGATCGTTTCACTCTCATAACACTCAGTGGATCAATTTATTATTTTTTTTGAGCTATTAACTGATTAAATTCGTTGAGTTTAAGGGAAGTTATGTGTGCACAATCAACTTTACTTTCAATTATTTCCAAATACTGCATTCTCATTGGCCCTTACCCAGTGATATATAACAACAAACAACTCACAAACAATACTAATTCTATCCTAATGCCACGGAACATATATTTTAATATTCAAACGCGATTCTTCTCTGCGCATTTCTTATGGGACACATTCACTCAAGCAATTCGAATCCTCATAGCTCCTCTTCTAATGAATAGATCTCGATCGTTTCACTCTCAAAATACTCAATGGATCACGTTCTGCACAATCAACTTTACACTCAATTTTTTCAACGATTTTTTCTAGATTTTCCTCGACTCAAACCTCTATAACTAGATTTCAAACTGAAGTAGGCTGTTGACACAAATCTAAGAACACTCGGTGGATCAAGCTCTTTCTTTTGAGCTAGTAAATGCTTAAATTCGTCGAGTTTGAGGAAAGTTATGTATGTACAGTCAAATTTACTTTCTATTTTTTCCAAATACTGAATTCTCATTGGCTCATACCCAGTGGTTCAACGACAAACAATTCACAAACAATACTAATTCTATCCTAATGCTGTGGAACATACATTTTTATAAACGCTCTCTGTTATTTCGATATGTCTTTCAATTTTCGATATTGTAATACTCATTTATTGATTTGTTAATATGGGTTTATGTATTGATTCGATTGCACCTATGCTTTTTATTACATAAATAAATTATCTGTTGCGAATTTTCGCATCGGGTATACTAATATCATAACATTACGATATTAATCTGTTTCGTTTTTTTTTTCTTTTCCCAGTATCGTAACTATACGGTATTATAGTCGGTGTGTAATTTCGCTGCGTTCGACGCGCCCCGTTCGCTAGAAAACTTCACCGTTAACGTAAATTCATAAAATTACTAACACTTATAATGCCGCGCGGTGATAATACGTTGGGTGCGCGTAAAAAAATTCACTCGTTTATAAAACCGTCGAATTATGTAGAATCGGGGTGAAAAAGATAATAAAATCGACGGTCGCGCGTATATCTACAAAGACGCTGCGTAACGTATATAATGTTATGATATGTAGTATAAGGCAATATTGTACATAAAACATTCATACTAATTCCACAACGTAACATTAAGAAATACTATAAACATAATATCCAGCACATTGGAAACATAACACGCAACAAAACTGTATAAGCATTTTGCAATAGGAAACAAATTAATATAACATTTAGAATATGAGACAACTATTGTCAAGTAGTACGTAAGCAATAATAGTATGTGTAATTAGGTTAAGACAAATTATATAAAAGTAAAAGGAGAAGAGAATAAAATGGTCAGTGTGTGGTGGTCGTGTCACTCGATCACCACTGGCCACCAGTGTTAAATCTAAAGTTTTAACTTAATTATTTATGTGTACGTGTTGTATGTGTCGAGAGTGATCGGCGTATACGACAGATAATATGCCATTAAACCGTTTTTAGTCGCGTAAAATCACATACCGTTTCGGCTCGCACGGATGCGATATCGATTCTAGACATATCAAAGAGATGAGTGCATGACAGGGGCGTAGCGTGCATGCAGCGCCACGACTTGCTATCGGGGCGGGACCCAATGCAAGACAAGATCATGGCAGAATTATGACAGAATCAGGGGCTCCCCTTTTACCTACATTTTTTTTAAAACCGATATAGGTATTAGTATATCATATTTGTAACCCTTTTCTCCTGTGGTATAGTACATATTCAATAAATAATTTGATAGGTACGAGTGTTTAAAAAGGGTTGAATATAGCAAAAAAAAAAAAAAATAATAATAATAAATAAATACAAAATTCTCACTACACTTTAAATACCAACATAATGATTATTTATTAAAAACACATACCTACGCAAAATACCTATGAGCGTGTGTCAATGTTTATTACTTTAGTAACCAAGTTAAATTGTTAACGTAAATTATGTTTGTTATTTTATGAAAGAAATTTATAAATAATATTATTATTAATATTACAATATTACTTTTAACGAGGGGCCCCTATCTAAAAATAAATATCTGGTCAGGGAATGCCACGCATACCCAGCGTCCCTTATTGTTGCATGCAAGCACTGTAAGCATTGTTTAAGGTGCGTTTGCATTAGAGCCCGAACACGAACGAACGAACGAACGAAAATACTACCAATCGAATCAATGTACGAATAAATGAACGAACGCATTCGTTAGGTTACTAACAGCCTTTTAGCTTCTTTTCGAAGAGAGAGGCAACGTGAAGCCAGCAGTGGACGTTCAGGAGCTAGAACAGATGAGATTTATCATTCAAAATGGTTTGTGTTTGAAGAAATGAAGTTTTGAATGATAAATTTAAACCTCGGATTAATGCTTTCATGAGTACAAAACTTGAAGCAGCAAATAAAAAATCATCTTCTTCACTTGATGACATATTAAATATTCAAATTAAACACAAATAATCTTCGTCCAGGCTTTCACTGAAAACTTTCGCTTAAATTTTTTTTTTAAATATCAACTAAGTCCTTACTCCACAACAGCTATGTCGATACTAACTAAATGTGTATTTAGGTATTATCCCGATTCAAAGGTAGCGAAGATTTTTGTGGAAGCGAAGGCTGGCGAACCCGAACGAACGAACAATGTAAACGGTCGCTGCCCAATGTCTTGCGAATATTCGTCCGTATTCGTTCGGTAGTATTTTCGTTCGTTCGTTCATGTTCGGGCTCTAATGTAAACGCACCTTTAAGGTTACACTCAAAAAATTGGAAAAAGAAAGTGTCCTTTCGTTGGTATTTATAATATTATCTTTCGTTATTTTTTTTCTTTCAACCTTTAACAACGATAAAAGTACATATTTCTTATTAAGATATCATTCTCGACAAATCCAGCAATGTGTAATCGTCGGCCGTCGCGTCAATATTATTCCCACGAAATATGACATATTTTGTGTTCTGTTAATACTTTGTTTTACGCGTCATGTAATATGTTTCAAAACTGCTTCCGTTAGCTCACATAATGTACGTTGTAGGTTCAGAGCCCGTAGAGGGTAGAAGGAATCTCGTGTATTTATACAATATTTGTAAGCACTTTTGATTTCGCGTGCACCACAGTGGTACAGTACCAGAGGCGTATTTAGGCGTATTAATGCGTATTTAGGCGTATTAATGCGTATTTAGGCGTATTAACCTGTAGGCCCGGGCCTAGAGTGGCGATATTTGGAAGGCGGCAAATTTCAATATTTTTTTTTTTTTTTTTTTACAGAATTAAAGACCTATCAATGCGATGAGTGTATGTTACAATATTTTCAAAAATCGTTTTAGAATATAAATTGATAAAACTCAATGTTATCAATGTGTTGTGGTTCATATATTTTGTTAAATTAATTTGTTCACTATTTGTTTTTAATTAAAATTAAAATTTTTAAAAGTGCCCACTTCTCGAATATCAACCAAGAAAAATATTCAAATTGCAGGGTGAGACAACAACGCTGGGCAAAACCAAGCTCATAACATTGGTTTTTTCTATGATATAAAATATCGTAGCTTTTTGTACTAAACGTGCACATACACCGATATCGATAAACTGTAATCAGTTATTTGCCTCTCGCGGACACTTTTTTTTTTTTTTTGTAACATACACCTATCTCTTTGATGAGTGTTCAATTAAAAAAAGTATTTTTCATTTGACAACATCAAATTTTAATTATTTTTTGACTAGAGAAATTCATTTAGAAACCATAAGTTTTACGATTTAGAGTTACGATTCGAATTCGTAAACGCGTGCGTCCGTTCACTCAAAATCAAACAGCTACGTACATACTATACGCGCACGCGATACGGCGCGGTGGTGCGTACTTGCACGTCTAGTACCAATAGCTACGAGACAGATCGTGGAAAAAACCAACGTTATGTTTTTGGTTTTGCCCGGCGCTGTCGTCTCGCCGCATTTGAATAATGGTCTTGGTTGTCGTCTGATAAGTGGTCACTTTTAAAAATTTCAATCCAACATAAATAATGAAAAAATCGATTGAAAAAAATATATTATATGCACCGTCGATGATGACACGGGGTTTTATCAATTTACATAAAAAAAATAAAAAATAAAAAAAACGTTTTTTGAAAATATCGTAATATACGCTCATCTCGTTTAATGGGTGTGTTCAATTATCGTTACGATACTCGTCCGGACGACGACGAGTGACGACAAAATATGCGTTTTTGCCGAGACCGGCGACGTGTTTTGTCACACTAAACGGTTCGGTCGTCACACGTCTATCGGGCGCGAACAATGAAATATAGGTCGGACAAGAATATTGGCGTAAACGGATAAAACACGTTTTTTTTCCGTGTCGGCGGTCGCTACGCATAAATATATATTATACATAATATTGTAGATAGACGGATAGTTAGGATTGAACACACTTGTGAAATCCAAAATTGTACAGTGCGACCGGCTGGCAAAGCACACGACGATATTCGTAAAACGTTTTGAAATAATTATATTAATACGATTGGTCTCGTTCGCCAGGTGTATTACATTTCCATACCGGTAGACGGAAATTATTACCTATTATTATTATTGTTGTTGTTGTTATTATTATTATTATTATTATTATTATTATTATTATTATTATTATTATTATTATTATTATTATTATTATTATTATTATTATGTTACACGCGTTATTACACGTCATAACGTTAAGTTTTTTTTCTTTCGATTTTCCCACGGTGTTTCGGATTCAAAACGAAAATCGTAGCAATGATGCACACGGGAACTGCAGGTGTAGTGTGTGGTTTCAAATGAAAACTGTGAATCGTTCTACAAAGGCGTTAAAATAAAATAAAATCACTCCTCGTATAAAAAAAAAAAAATCGCGTTTCGTTGGCGTATCGGCCGAGGTTGGAATACGAGTGATTCAAGAGAGTGACAGAGAGAGAGAGAGAGAGAGAGAGAGAGAGAGAGAGAGAGAGAGAGAGAGAGAGAGAGAGAGAGAGAGAGAGAGAGAAAATTAAATAATAAACCCGAGAAGAGAAAAAAATCGCAACGCACAAATCAATCTAATTGGCTCGTCAGACATTTAGATTGCCACGTGCCCGGAAAATATTGACGTCATTAAGGTACGGTGTCCGATGAGCGGCCGGTCGCGGCGACTTGATTCTAAATAATTAATTGTCAGTTGTAAGTCGATTTCTATCGATGCATGACGACATTTCAACATGTCTGACGATAAGTTAGTGTGCGTTTTGAATAATAATAATTTGATTTTAAACTTACTACAAGATGAATTGGAAGAAAATGAATAATTATTTTCTTATTTAATGCCCGAAAAAACGGAAATCGATCGATTCCCTATTTTTAAACTGTGAATCCGAAGGGCATTTTGACATTTTAATCAATAGACATTTGTTCGAAATCGATATTAAACTTTGACTCGGGTGATCGGTCGCGTTGCACTGCTCTTGTCGTGGTATTGTCGCAAGGGCGTCCCTGGCGCTATTTTCAGGGGGAGCGACTTTTAGACTTGTAACGTTGAGGAATAAAAAATAAACAAAATAATTTAACTAATAATATAATATTTAGGATTAAATATAAATAAAAATTATTTTAAATTAAGCACAAACTAATTAAAATTATTATTCTATAAAACAAATTCTTTTAATCGTTTGTGTTCTGCAAATCTATCTATTATTTTGCATGCATCTAGTGTACTACGTGAACTGTGAAGACGTATTCGTGTACTACAATGATATGATTACTATTTCGTGTTTAGCAAAAAAAAAAAATTATCGAACTTTCAGTATCAGATAACGTGTATCTTAAAGTATCTATCGTTATAAAATCGATACGATACGAGCTGGGTAAATTCCGATCACTTCTATCAATATATTACACATCTATATCATAATCTGTGACTTTAAATAATTTCGTAATTTTTTTCTAATGATTATTATAATATAATACAGATAATGTGAAAAAGGTAAAAAAAAGCCCGGGGGATCACCCCCTCCCCCCAGAAAACAGACACCAGTGAATAGAAAACGCAAATAAGCGGTGGGGCTGTAACTGTCGTGGCGACCGGTCGCGCATCAGACATCCGGCGACGGCGACGGCGGCGGTGGTGTCCTAACTTAATCTATTGCAGCGGAAACTAACGACGTCGCCGCAGTCGCCGGTTCGATTCGTGTTTAATTGAACACGGCTCCGGACTCCGTGTCGGAATCGTTATTTTTTGTCATCGACCGACCGAAAACGGCCGTAGACGCACGTCGGCGTCGTCGGGGTGTGTACGCCGAGTGCGCCAGCAGGATAAAATCCCGCCCGGGACAAGATCCGAGTTTAAATGCCAAATCAAAATGGTCGTTTTAAATTTTAATGCATATTTCCATACGGCATTCAGTAATAAATAGTAAATATACTGAATAAAGTAAAAAAACACTATATCATCACGTGATACGAATAGATTTATAACATAATATCTCGACACTTTTTAAATACGTGTTTGCTTAGAATTGTGAAAAAAATTAATACGCAAATTTTAATTAATATTCCGATTCGCGCCACTAATTATTCGTGTAATAGACCTATTTTTAGGATAATGCGCGTTGTGAACGAGAACCTCCCCACTTCCATCTTTTCATGACTTGTTATCGCTACACTGTGAAAAAAATACCACGTATCATCTGTAATTTTACACAAAATGAGTTTTTGGTATCGAAAAATTTGTCATCTCCTTGCGCACAAAATATTTTGTTTTATGTACAATAACCCAAAATAAATTATTTTCCCTTCGAATCGGATTTAAGTGAATGCATTTCAACCATGTTAAAGCAATGCTCAATAACACGTATGTTACAAAAACGTTGGTAAATACCACGTTACTACACTAAAATATTTTAAGCTGCAACCTAATTGAAAGAATTTTATTAAAAATAATGAAGGAAAATCATAACTTCAATATAAAATTTAAAAAAAAAAAACTAAGCGTATAATATTTGTTAATATTTATTCGGTTTTTTCACTCTCCTGTAAAATTGATAAAACGTAGATACGTGGTATTGTCATTATAGTTAAGCGTGATATGTTGAATAATTATATACGTATGTTTGTGTGCCTACGAAAACTGTACTCTGGGCCTCGGCCTGTTTTGTAAAACATTTATTTGTTTTATATGACGAAAAAAAAACCGACCAACATATCATTAAGTGCCCCTGCACCGGCTCTGGATCCCCCGTTCGCTACGTCTCAGCACACTTTATGCGTATACATAACCATAAATAATTATTTTTCCATAACATCGACGCAAAGTAAAGTTCAATACTGATGTGACGATATAATAAATTATTTTAAATATTAGTACGATACGAAAACTGCGTGATGACATCGAACCGAGTTTGCTCCACAGAACGAACTTGACGACGTGGCGTCGAATAAACAAAAAACAAAAAAAAAACAAAAAACAAAAATTATAATTATTAACGAAAAGCTACTAGCTGTTACTCTGTCACAATATACCCTAACATTTTGATATACAAGCAACGACGTGAACGCGTTCTTGCGTGTCGCGACGTCAGCTGTTGTTTCAGTTGTTCCGGAAAAAGGTAAAGTTTTGTTTGTTCGTCGAAAGTTATAAATCACAAAGCCACCGCCGGGAAAGAAAACGTGCGCACGGAATGAAACGAACGGGTGATAGACTCGCAGGACTCACGAACGAGTACACATAGGGCAATCATCGACATTCAACAGGATAATAATTATCTTCTTATATACTAAAAAAATTTATGAAAACTGAAGTCAGTCCATCGAGCCTTTCTATCCCGGCCGATTTCTTTCATTTTTTTTTTTTTTTGTTTTTAATGAAAGGTATTTAGACACAAATATGTCATCAATCATTGAAATTTAGTAAACTCCCACCTTACTCATGTTATACTCAAACGCGATTCTCCTCTGTACATTTCTTATGAGACACATTCACTCAAGCAATTCGATTTCTCATAGCTCCTCTTCTAATGAATAGATCTCGATCATTTCACTCTCAAAGCACTCAGTGGATCAATTTCTTTTTTTTTTTTTTGAGCTATTAACTGCTTAAATTCGTTGAGTTTGAGGAAAATCATCTGTGCACAATCAACTTTACTTTCAATTTTTTCCAAATACTGCATTCTCATTGGCCCTTACCAAGTGATATATAACAACAAACAACTCACAAACAATACTAATTCTATCCTAATGCTGCGAAACATATATTTTAATATTCAAACGCGATTCTTCTCTGCACATTTCTTATAAGACACATTCACTCAAGTAATTCGAATTCTCATAGCTCCTCTTCTAATGAATAGATCTCGATCGTTTCACTCTCAAAACACTCAGTGGATCACGTTCTGCACAATCAACTTTACGTTCAATTTTTTCAAGATTTTCTTTCACTCAAACCTCTATAACTAGAGTTCTAACTAACGTAGGCTGTTGACACAAGTCTAAGAACACTCGGTGAATCAAGCACTTTTTTTTTGAGATATTAAATGCTTAAATTCGTTGAGTTTGAGGAAATTTATGTATGCACAATCAACTTTACTTTCAATTTTTAACTTTAACATATAAATAAATTATCTATGGCGAATTTTCGCAACGGGTATAATAGCTTATTATTATTATTATTATTATTATTATACTTGACGCCGTGATCATACACGGGCGGATCTGTCTGTATAACACGTATCACTGTGCACCTGAATATTTATTGGAATATAATTCACAAAAAAAAAAAACCAAAAATCATTACGTAAACGAGAAATATACGTAACATCGGATAATAATATTATTACGTTACGGCAATTATCAATATTAACCCTCGACAGGCAAGGCCGGTCACCCGTGACCGGAACGAGTTTTAAAGTACTCCACTTTAGAAAATAGTATCGATAACAAGTCCTCCCTCTCCGTACCCTTTCGGCGACCATCCCACCACCAGCCTGAATGATTTAAAAAAAAAAAAAAATGGTTTTGAAAAATCAAAAATTTTTAAAAATATTGAAAAACTTTTTTTAGCGTTTCACCTCAAAAACGCTTTTAAGTATATATTCATAAAACAGTCAATATTCACGTATGAAAGCGCGTTAAATAATTTAAAAAATTAATAAAAATCACTCGGGTCAACCGTGACTAACCTTGTCTGTTTCGTTAGATCGTAGCCTAGTCTGTCGAGGGTTAATATACTCGCGATTCTCAAATAACCGTTATTGTAAATACACAGTAAGTCTATACATTAAACACGTAGGAGTACTCGATTTTGAATCGAAGAAAAACCAATTCGAAAATCGCTGGAAACACTACACGTCATAGTGTGTCTCTAACCGCGCACGATCGCGACGATGTGATTTCATTATCACATTTCAAATGAAAAAACCACGGCGTAAAGCACTGATAAAACGACTCTGTAGTGTGTGTGTGTGTGTGTGTGTGTGTTTTTCCGTTACGACTCTACCGGACGAAAAAAAATTAATTAATAAATAAAAATGTAATAATTCCAGCGCAAAAAAAAAATACATCGGCCCTCGTGAGTTTCGAACCGTAGGTGGATTACGAGAAATACGTTATGACCCGGCTGTCTCCAATAAATCACCCTCGACGACAATACGTATATTTTTTTTACAAACTGTCACACACCGCGTACGGTAATGACGTCTGTCGTTTTTCATAAAACGTCGCTCGTTTCGTTATCGTCGGAAAAATATTTAAAACGAAATAAACACGTGACACAGCTGTTTTTATCAACTCGGGCGAAAGAAATTGTAGTTCGACCTATGATGAACGTTGCGTCCAGAGACGATGCAACGTCCCGAAAATCAGCCGCACTCGTTCCTGATGCGTACTCGCAATATCTTTATGGACTTTATCTCTCTCGTACATCTACTGTAAATCCCGTCACGACGGCGTTGACTGTCGGTATCGACTTCATAACCGATCGTTTGACAAGACAAACATTTTTCGTTTGAGTTTCAACGTTATCGTCAAGTGAATCTCATCGTATAATACATATCGTGTGTTGTGTGAAAATACGAACTTCGTTTACGGGTTCGTTTCGCTAAGTTGAAAAATATATTTCGTTGCATTTGATTTGACGAATACTTTCTTTTTTTTGTGACTTGAATTGATTTCGCACAGCGCGTTTTATGTTTCAAACAGTTCGATAATCTTATTTTGTTAATTTAATTAAAATCTTAAAAAAAACAAAAACAAAAAACAAAACAAAACAATACAAAATGCTAACGCAAATAAAGGCTCGAGAATTAATAACAAATCTATCGAATTTTCACGCACTATGTTAAGCGTCGGTTCCATCAACCGATCAGTGGCGTTCTCCGGATTTTTTGCGGGGGGTATATGAAAATGTATTGTAGATATCTGTACACCGATCGTTATCGAAACAAATTGAAATGATAACGATTCACATAATTATTTATTGATTGAAATTTATTGTTTATACAAAATACTTAAATATCAGTTTACCGTAATAACGTTTCCATCAGTACTTATATTTTGGACTAAAACTAATGCCATGGGGGGGGGGATCTATCCCCCATTTCCTCCCCGTGAGAACGCCCGTGCAACCGATAAATGTATGAAAATCTCGTGTGATTTTTTAAATTGAATATCCATTTGAATTGTGATGGCAAACAGATGAGGCACCGAACTTATACTTTTGTAATGACTTATGTCATAGATGAAATAGGTGGGTGGTGTCCAAGATATAATGATTTCAACAGTTAACTTGTTCAACTCTTATGTAGTTCATATAATTAGTTGAATATTAAAATTAGTTAAACTCTAAAATCAAAGGTACACTGATTTGCAAATTTCAGGTTTAAAATAGTTATATTATGTTTGCTGTATTGTTTTGATTTACGAAATACGATAAGTACAGTAACATGATATAAAACTTGAAAAGTAAATATTCTTTATTTGTATTTGTGTACAATTTTACTATGTAAGAATTGTTTTTTTTTTTATGAATATTACAAAAAAAAATTAATTTTTGAATTTAAAATTGTTTTAGTTGCATTATAACTTTTAAATGTATTATGTCTTTAATAATATAAATACTAAAATGCTAATAATACGAATAATCAACAATAAAGTGAATAAAACACAACTACCCGAATCATTTGGTAAATCACCCATAGCAACAGTACCAAATTACAAATCATAATGTCATAAATTGATTCAAGAAAAAATCAGGTAAAACGAAAAGAAAGTTTGATATTGGGAGGGTGGTATATTAGCGAATCGCAATGTCATAAATGAATTTTTAGACATCGTCGTCTCTGACGGCGAACAAGTATCGTTGCATCGTACTAATAATTTTATTATTATTTTTCTCTCGATCAGCAAGTGTACGATTATGTTTTCCAGCGTCTGTTATCAGTTTTACATAACTCGTAAGACTGGAAAACTTGGCTCCGACGGAATCGTCATTGCAACATCGTTGTCCGTCATTTACGTTGTTTGCCGTCGTCAAATGTGACAGTAGCGTATCGGTTTTCGAGGATAATACTAAAAAACGCTCGACGTTTAATAATTACTCCGCCGGCTCGGCCGAGCGTGCCTATTCAGAAAAAATGTGTAACGCCAAGTCGGTTTTGACTCGACGACGACGTCGGTTTCACGAACTGCAGCACTCGCGCACGTAAACGAGGTTAATCGCGTCGTGAAACGTAAAATGAAATATTTGCGTTTCGCGAGACGGCGGACAGAACGACACTGATGGATTCGATATGACTAAATGACGGTTGTTTCGCGGTAGTGCGCACGCGTGTGTGTGTGTGTGTGGAATTAATTGAAAAAAAAAAGGAAAAAATAAAAGGGGAGAAAACGATGTCACGATAAACGCACGTAAGCCGGTGTGGTGTAGAACGCCCACAGCAAACATTGAGTGTCGTGTGTACAGTACGTACAGGGTGTTTTAGACGTATTTGACAAATGCGCCGACATTCGTTCTATTTATAACGTAGTTTAGTTTTTGTTTATCCGACTCGTTTTTCAAACTTAGCTTTGCTAAGGGTGACGGGCCTAGGGAAGCAGAGCTCTCCGCGAAAATGTACTGTCACGCTATACTTTGCCGCTTCACGCTCAAAACACTCGTACTTCGTGAACTATTGGTTGCATAATAAAAAAAAAAATATAATAAAAAAATCTAAAAAACAAAAAACCTTCCCTATTATAATAGCGTTATGTTCTAAACGACCGTTTAAGAAAGCTAAACAACTTTTTATAAAAAAAAAATCCACGTGAAAAAAATGTAGTTAAATTAAAAAATATAGCGCAGGTAATGGACAACTCAAAGTTATTAGAGGGCCATATTTAAGAACTTTAAAATCTAACGGGCGAGATAATATGGTTGGGAAAAAAAAGTAAATCAAATTTTAAATTTTAAACTGACATTGATTTTTGACGTTTAATTATTTTTATACGAATGGTATTTTTAACATTTTTAAATTTTACTGTTTCAGTATTATTGGTATAAAGTATAGAATATTAAAATCACGAAATTAATAAAATCAACGCGACCGGCCGGCGCGATACGACAGATACGACCAGGCTTGCAAAGTGTTTTAAACAAGTAGTAATGTTTTTGACTTTTTATTTAAGATAAAAAATAATTTTATCCTGGTAAATGTTTTGTAAATTTTGAGATAATTTGTATAAAATGATAAGAATATTAAACTGTTCGTGGAATAACTTTATGTTTATGTTATTCAATTTTTTTTGATCAAAAGTTAGTACAATTTTTCATTTAAAATTTAAAATTCATTATGTTACAAATTTAAAATACTAAAACTTACTATTTTAACTAATAATTACTTGTACTATTGGCTATAAATTTATCTATATATCCATTTATCTGTATATATATATATATATATAATGTATTCAACTTTGTTATTTGTTTCAGTATTTAAGTTTTAACTAACAAAGATTTTTGAATTTTGTTATGATAAACTTATACTTTCCCTGAGCCCTAAGGTAAAAAAAAAAAAAATGATTCCCAGTTAAAAAAAAACTGTTTATAGTTTAAACCAGTGGTCGGCAACCTTTTCGAACTGTCGGGCCACATTTACAAATTAAAAAGGGTTCGTGGGCCAGATAAAAATAAAAATATTTTATTCTTAAATTATGTAGGTATTATGAAAAAAAATTTAAAATAATAAAAAGTATAACATAAAAATTACAGTTTTTAGTATAATTATTATATGAAAGTATGAATGTAATGTACTGGTAAAATGCTTAATGTGATTTTTGTTGTGGGAAATTGGTGATTAGTTTTTCAATTTCCACGTTAAAATAACTTATGCCCGATCTAAGAACATGGTGAAGATGTTATCTTATCGGTAATTTTCAAGGTATAGGTACTTACCATTATGAAATATAACCGAGATAAAATACCCGTACAAAAAACGCAACGTTCAATTATATTTATGCAATATGAGGTTCAATTAAATTTCGTCGTTCTAGAATTTAAAGCGGGCCATATTCAATAGCCACGCGGGCCGGATGCGGCCCGCAGGCCGCTGGTTGCCGACCACTGGTTTAAACTATGTAACAAATCGAGCATTAAAAAAAATGTTTAAAAAAAACATAGTTTTAAACGTTTTATACGTTTAAATATTTTTTTTTAACTGTTTTATTTTTTTGCAACCCTGGATACGACAAAACCAATAAAATAAATACGTACATATTGGGCTATGTCAGCCACGCCTCTATAAATATCGTTTAATTTGACATTTAAATAAAGCGATAAAATTCGCTAAATAAACGCTACGATTCTATCGTTTAATTTGACAATGTGGCGCGAGCCAGTTGGAAAATGGTACTCGGGCCGCCAGTCGCCCGTCCCTGGCGTATAGTATACGTAGTCTCTAGCATATAATACTATAACACAGTGTTTTGTTTGGAAAACAAAGAAAAATACCAAAAAATCGACGGACCGCGCTGGACAAAAAACCGTCGCAGACGTCAAACGGACCAAGTCTGAACACGCGGTACGTTATGTATATATGGTAATATAAGGCCGTCGTCGGTCGGTCCGTTTCCGCGTGGAAAACGCGAGCGGAGATGTTTTCTTTTTTTTTCTTTCTTTCTTTATTTTACTCGGGTATCGGTCTGTCCGTCTAGGTCGCGCCATCATTTCGCATTAGCCGGATACGTTCGTCGATTATTATCGTGTTCGCGAACCCGAAGTCACAGACGTACGTACCTACGCGTTTCTATACGCGCACGTCACACGTATTATATTATTACCACCGTACCGTACGCACACGCCGCCGACCGTCCGCCCGGCTGTCATAATAATATTAGTTTACGCGTCGAAAACTTTTGACAGCTAATACAATAATAATAACGACGACGACGACGACGGTATATGAAATATTTTATACGTATACGATACGTCTTTGCGAGATCAGCCGGTGGCTATCGCGGGAAGAAAATCACGCGGGTGCGAGAGAAATCGTTTTCCCGTGTATGACGTATACATATTTTTTGTCACACGAACAAAACCGATACCGCGTCTCCCGTACGAGTGTGTGTGTAGACTGTAGAGGCTAGGGATCCCGGTCGTCCCGTATTCAACGGGATCATCCCGTATTTGAATAAAGAGTCCCGGGGTCCCGACTAAATGTCAAAAACGGCACTTTTGTCCCGTATTTTGAACAATTCGACCTGTATTTAACTTATTTCAAAACGAATTCAACATTTTACTGTTATCATTTGGCCTTTTAAAATTTAAACGATGATTGTTATACAATGATATCATAGAGCGATAATATAATACCGTATGGATAATAATATCTAATTTGTTTTTATTGCTTTTTTTTTTAATTTTGGTTATAAATTTACCGTAGGAAAGTCACCTATTTGTTTATGTAGGTTTTATTTGTGTCAATTATTCAATATTATGTTTATTAAGTAAAGTAACATCAAAATGTCATGTACGTTGCAATTTGAATTTCGATTCTAAATTTAACACGGGAAAGTCTTCTCGTCGTTTGTTTCAAGTATTTAAGTGATTATTCATTAGGTGTGAGAAAAAAACAATATTACATCAATCGTAACATTGCCATTATCTAATTTTGTTATAATACATTTATTGTGAACATGTGTTTACTAGTATCTAACAAAATATGTATTGTTTCGGTATTTTTAAGGCATAAAAAACTTGGTACCAATTTAAAAAGTAAAGATTAACGATTACAAGGACATACACTAACTTTTGAATTTTGAGCCTTATTTTGAATTTTTAGAGACAAAGCTCTCTCTCCATTCCTCTTAATCGACCTCTGTGTTATTTGTCGGTATGATTTTAAATGTCCCGTATTAAAAGAAAAAAAAACTGGAACCCCAAGTGTAACCCACGGTAAAAATATTATATGTATCGTCGTGCACACGTACCCGTTGAATATTATACGTATACGGTCGTGTAGTGCACAGTTGTGTTCCGCGGAGTTTAATAGTCCTATGTAACGGACGCGTTTGAATTTTTCTCTCGTACGCCGTTACAAACTCTGACGGGACACAAATGTTTTTATAAAAACAATATTTATATAATAAAATGCTTTTTGGTTTTTCCAGTAGCCGTCACGTACCCGTTCGACCAGTGACGTATATAGGGGGGAGTGGTTTACAGCCTCCCCCCCCCCCCGAAATCTCTCAAAATACTTCGAAATTAACTTTAAACGTTTGTTATATTTTAATGGGGCTTTAGGTTATTTAGAATTTCATCCAACAGAAAATATAACCGTGTTGACGTTGATGTGGTCTCTAATATTATTTTTATTTTATTGATATTCTTTTTTTTTATTTTGACTACCCAGAGAACAAATAACAAAAACCATTTAGTAATGTCGATTAACAAATTTTATTGCGTTTTTCAAATCGTTTTGGGACATTCCTTAAATTAAAATATGTAGATAGAAACCTACTGTATCTTCTGTATCTTTTTAGTCATTCCAGATAGCAGTAAGAATTTAACTCTGTCCATAGTAGCCCCTCCCGAAAATAATTTCTATGTACGCCACTGCGTGCGACATTATGTTATGAGAAGAAACGCTGTTTTATTTATTTTCTTCTGGGATTTTGATAAAATCAGACCAATCACTCGAAACGTGTAAACATTCAAATTCTAGAGTACTCGAGTAGATGAAAACGTGAAAGTTCATTTATTTGTAATTTTTACTCCTTTTTCTTTTCAATTCTTTCAAATTCGACATGAAAAATTCAAATCTCCGTGTTGTACAGAGTCAAATCCTAAACGTACAACGCTTCGTGAGATACCCCGTGTGCCGTGTCATGTTATAATTATCGTACAGCTCCATATCGTACAGCACCACCTGAAATTAAGGCAAGTAGCTGCAGAGGCTGCAAAAACTAAACAACAAGAAGACCCCCGACACCCAATGTACGCTCACTCGTCTCAACCAACCGGGCTCGAATCTCGGAAAAGTTTCTTAAAATCGACAAGTGAGCTGGAATCACGACCTAAAGCCCGACGACTTGACCCGTGGAAAGATAAAGTGACCAACTCCCCACTGGAAATCAAAGAGGAAGGATCCGCCGGCTTCTAGCTACCCTTCGTTACATGGAAAACCGTTAACCGCCTTAGAACGGGAACCACCGGGTGCAAGGCGTCGCTCATGAAGTGCAGGGGTTTCAGCGCAGATGATAAGCGTGACTGTGGGATGACGCAAAACTCCGAACTCCATTTATTTACTTGCCCAAATCTGAACGAGCGTCTCACCGCAGCAATACACAGTTGGCTGCGTGCGCGCGCAGCTCTCCATATCCACCATGTTATCACTAATTTTATTATGTATTATAAAGATAAACCCATAGAAAAGACGTGTATATTATTAGTGATTAATTATTTGTGTTTATTATAAATAAATTTAAAAACTAATAACTAAAAAATACCTAACTAGGTAGTATTTAATATTACAAAACTTTTTTATGATTATGATAAATATATAAATTAAAGGTAAATTTTATGTATAAGAATGATCAAATGTATCATGAACGTGAATACTCTCACTATTTACATTTTCAAGTCCAGATAGTACACTCAAAATTCAAAAGCCTATCACCATGTATATTTCTTAAGTGTGCATATAAATTTTTTTTTTGGGTAAACTTTGTGTCACAAATCGAACAGCTAATATCAGATGCCATGGATGCCATGGTTGTCTATGAGGTATAAAAAATAAAGTAAAATCACTGGTCAACTGTAACAATAAAGTTTTAACACAGGAAAAGCTGAATCAGTAACAGTAAGGAATATAATTAAATTGGTCAGCAATATTGAACTAAGATTAATAACTTATTTTTAGAAGATTTATTACTTGGGAAGTTTTTCAATTAAATTAAAATTCAATTGATATATCAAGTAAATATATACGTATCTCTCTATATTGTATCATATATAAGTATGTGTAATATGATATTGAATATGTACTGACTTCAATAAAATAGATAATATTGTGAAAGTATATAGTATTAATATTTATTTTCGTGCCTGAAGGTTAAGAAAAGTAAACTAAAATATAACATATAAAATATTATGTTTCAGTTTTTGATAGGAAGATTGTTTTGTTCTATTTAACAATTAATTATTTTTTTAATTATTTAATTAAAAGTATTATAATATAAATAATAAAAAAATAATAAATAATATAAAAATTATTTCAATTAATTAATAATTAAATATTTTCGATATTGGTTTTTGTTATGATGTTGAATACTAGAAAAAAATGCAAAGATTGTTAAATAGAACAGACTTCCTCATCAATTCATCATCATATCCAGCAAGTGAAGTACATTTCCATAGATATGATTTAAATCTTATTTAGAAAATAAAATAATATTCATTTATAATTCAAATTCGCGCGCTCTTAATCACATTAAAATAATAAGTGATAACAAATAATTTGTGATAACATGGTGGATATGGAGAGCTGCGCGCGCACGCAGCCAACTGTGTATTGCTGCGGTGAGACGTTCGTAAATCTGAAGGTTAAGTGCACGAAAAACGACCTGATTTTAGCGAATGACAAAGCAATACCTATAATACGTTGCTGATTACTGGGGAAATAGAATTTAACTTGGTGATTCCGGACACGAGAGAAGAATTATAGGTGGGCAACATTTTTATTATTATCAACCATCAGTATTCAACGTGATAACAGATTTGGCGTGATAAGTGATAACGGGTTATGGATACAAAAAACTTTTTGCTGCGGCGATCCACTCGTGTACACACACACACCAGTGGCGTAACAAAAAAATTTTGGCCTCCGCAAAAATAAAAAATGGGCCCCTAAAATATTGTTTAGGTTAGATATATTAGTTTAAAAACATTAATCTGATCTAGGTAAATTACTTATTTTAATTAAAATTTTGTTATGATATGATAAAATATGATAATATTTATATAGTAGGTAGTACATAATTATTACTTAATAACTAAATTGTATTGAATTATTTTATTTAAATTTCTGCGATGTTCTAGCATTTTTTTGGCAAACTTGTCGACTAAAATGTTTATATCTAAACTGCGCATCCTCTCGTTTACAATACTCAATACACTTAAATCTGATAAACGTTGTTGTGCCATAGTACTTCTTAAATAACTCTTAATTAGTTTTAATTTAGAAAACGAACGTTCTGCTGTAGCTGATGTTACTGGTATAGTGAGAAATAATTTTAAAACGGTGGCTACTTCCGGAACACTTGGTAACATGCAATTATTTTGAATAATCAATAATTCAGCTAATTCTTTGACGCTAGAAACTTCTTTATATTTTTAAATAGCACCCTCCTGAATGAAAGTATTTGTTGTACAAATGATAAAGACAAATCATTTGAATACTGTTCCACTGAATTTTTAGCAAAATTGGTCAGTTCTGTATCTGAATATAATACTAAATTTTCAATTCAATTATTCAATTTTTTTCACGGGAATTGAATTTACTTTAACCAAAGGCCCCAAATTACCGTGCCCCCCCCCCCGCAACGCGGGGTCTGCGGGTGCTCAGTTACGCCACTGACACACACACACACACATTACGATTATCGGGTAAATTCGCGCGTACGGTCGCGATGAGTTTAGATAAAATCGATTTCTCTCGTTTTTCTTCCTTTTTCATTTGTCGTGAAAGAAAAGTGACCAAGAGTAAAAGCTACGGCACGGTCGAACGAAATATAACCTACACGCGTCACGTGTAACTCAATTACCGGGATTCGTCTACTTTCTATGCGCCGGCGGCGGTTAGACGGGTCACACTGCTGCTGCAACGGAGGCGGCGGCGGACGGAACCCGTAATTAAATAATTCCTCACGTCGTCGTCGTCGTCGTCGTCGTCATTATTTACGGTGCGTCGATCGCGTTCCACGCAAATGCACACCGCGTATAAACGCAAGACGACGTAGCACAAAGGCGGTGTGTGGCGGTGTATTCGCGTCAGACTTCAAAATATGTTTTCTCGTCTCCCAGCGCCGTTGAGTCGTATCAGAGCTCAGCCGTCGACACTGACGAGACGACGACGACGGTCGGGTGGGTGGGTGCATAATAGTGTTGGCCAACGATGATTCGATACGATATCGATATTGTGGGTATTTTCTGAATAATTTCGATATCGATACCTAAAAATAAGTATCGAAAATATCGCGATGTCGGCTCGGAACAATAAAATTGACGGATATTCACTTTTATTGCTTTCATCTAGTAGATAATAAATTATTATAGCATATTATCGCGATATATTTCAAAGAAATAGTTCACCACACTAAACAGTTTAATCGAAATTCAGTGCCGGTCGTTGACTCGCGGTGACACCTCGTAATTATTTTATTTCTTTATTAATCAATAATTTTATATTTATATCAAACGAAATGAGTGAAAACTTTAAATTAGTACCGTCGTCTGGGGCTTGAAGTAATATATGGCAAAATTTTGGTTTTAAAGTTAATGATAAGGGGATTATACTAAATAACAATTTAACATTATAGAAAATGTTACTTGTTGCAATTATGTAAAAATATAAATCGATATCGATATCGGTATTATTCCGATATCGCGATACGATATCGGAAAAATGAATACGATATCGATAATAATAACGATTTCGGTGGCTGTCGTTTGAGAAAGCTAAAAAACTTACAAAGTCACGAAGATAAAAATAGTTTTAAACTTTTTTTTAAACGAAATATTTACACACTTCTATAGTGCATACCTATTTAAAAAATAAATAAATAAAAAAATTACGAAATATGTTATTTCGGAATCGTTCAATTCATTTCAAATAGAATCGTATCTGTCTGTAAATGTACACTGGGCGCGCATTGTTTTAAAACCAAAATTATGTTCGTGTCTTTCAACGCGATTTGCAACACAACTCGTACCTGTGCGCTACTATAGATAGGTATCCTAAGTGCGTTGAGCTTTGTCATTGGATGACACTTGACAGTATACGTCTTCTGACGTTATGTAGACGATACGTCTGCGTCTCATAATAAAGGTATTAACAGTGTATGTGTGTGGTGTGTGTGTGTGTGTGTGTGTGTGTGTGTGTGTGTGTGTGTGTGTGTGTGTGTGTGTGTGTGTGTGTGTGTGTGTGTGTGTGTGTGTGTGTGTGTGTGTGGAATATTTGATGTATATGCAAATTTTGAATTCTCGTCGTCAACGTTCGTCAAATCGTATTGGAAATAAAAAATAACTTTAATTCAACCCGTTGGTTTTTCGATAAATCGCATTTATATAATACAATATATAATATTATGTATGTTATACACCACAAGCACAATAAGTGAACAATTTTAAACACAATAAATGTTGATATTTTATTGTAAAAGCGTTATGAAATATTTTTTTTATTTCACTCTGTGGTGGCGTTTTTAAGAAATGCTTTTTCTTTGATGGAAATCGCTAGATTTGAAACAGAAAATCTATTCGTATATATGTACAATGTGATTTTGCATAAGTAATAATATTTTTTAAACGAATTACGAATTTTTCCATATTTATACGTCATACGTGTGTATATAATATACGTATTAATGAAATTTGTATAAATTGAACATTTTCAATATTGACGTATGTTCTGCTATACCAAACTACCAAATTTTTCAAGTTTGTATCCATGTCTGTAGTTTTACATTGACGATTCGGAACAATTTCGCGTTTTGTCTTCAGAGTGTCATACGTTCTTCATCTCACTTATGACTCATATTGAATATGTTTTCAGTAAAGACGCGCTCAGAAGATACAAATTGGAGGGGGAGCTTAACAATTGTATGTCCAGTAAAATTTAAGGAAAGCCAACTTTCCTTTTTATGTAGTGTAAAACATCAGTAATTTGATAAACAGATTTATTTATTATACTGTTATTAAATAAATAAATATACGTAGATATTGTATAAAAAAAAAAAAAAATTAAACAGTAAAATCTAGTTTTTTTGGATTTTTAACTAATTTATTTAAGACTTCTTCGGCTGTTAGTGGGACGTTTCATACATATAGTTAGGCCATTAAGTCGAGTCTAAAGTAAATATATGTATTTTTTTTTCATTATCACTTCAGGAAAACATTTTTAATAAGTTTGATTACTTGATATATAATATACTCGTATATACATTTTTTATTATATATTTTAAAGATGCTTTACCTATGTATACTGTAATTCAACAAACTAAAATACGGTCAGTAGAGGGGTCGAATCCCATGATCCCTTGCGTGCACACACCCCTGGTTTCCGGCAGTGAAACCCTCACTCTGAAGATGGAATAAGCAATTTTTCTGGTTCGTCATTGCAAAATCAAAGACGTAAATAAATCCGAACGGTATATTGTTGTAAATCATTTTCAGTCCGCTAAATCTTTAATTAATTCACGTATTTAAACAATGAAAAATCATTGGATCTTTTGACAACAATAATTAATTACGTCATCGAACGCACAAAAATCCAAATGAAGTTTACACGATAAATCAAAATAATATATTTATAAATTGAAAGTTAATTTGTTAGCGTGTTCATCGCGATTAAACTAATTTACGCGTTCACTTCGTACATTTTTTACCGTCGTCGCGCGTCTAGAGCCGAGAAAAGGTTTTCAATCGTTTATGACCAGTAAACCGTAGTCTAGACGATCTACCGAGTCGATTACGTTAAAAAAAAAAAACAACAACAACAATCCCCTTCTATTTGAAAAAACGTTTTGCGACTACTGTCGCATTCAAAATTCAAACGAGTTCCAAAAGGGAGAACCGTTGAAGATCAAAAAGTTTCGGTTTGAAAATCGAACACGCGTATATAATAGGCATTACGGATTCCGTTTAAGCCCCGCAGACACGTATATCGAAATATCGTGATGATGCGCGTCGACGAACGGCGTGAAATTATTTCACGTCCAAAAGCGTCTCGAGCATTATCGGAGAGTTTAGTGTTCGAATGCCGAAAACTGACGGCGAGTTCATATCGCATTTTTATTGTATCCGACGCGAGTGTGTTGCGCGTAACACGATTTTCTCCGCACGAGATCCGCGTCCGTCCGCCGTCGACGACGTGTGTAAACGTGTCGAGTTTACGCATAATATGATATATTAACTCTGTTTTTCACTCGTTGTTGCACGGGATGGTGTTTTCTTCTTCTCGCTAGTGATGAAAACACACAGACGTACGATCGGAAATTCGAGTGTTTGGAAAATATGATCAAACGGTAATTCGTCTACGTATCCGAGAGAGAGGGAGAGAAAGATAGAGAGAGAGAGAGAGAGGGATAGAGAGAGATAGAATAAAAGGGATAGAGAGAGATGGAAAAAGAGGGATAGAGAGAGATAGAGAGAGAAAGAGAGAGAGAGAGAAAGAAAGAGAGAAAGAGAGAGAACAATATACATTTCCGATAACGCTTGAACGTTACACGAGTACGCAAGATATATATGTATATATTATATTTATATATACACAGGACGCATTGTTATTATTATTATTATTATTGTCATTATTCTTTTTATTTAGTTTTTTTTTTTGCTTGAGGGTAGGATGCCACGAACCATTTGTAAACACGGACATTTTTCTAAAAATAATAATAATAATAAATAAATAAAAATAACCAACACTCGGAGAAAAATCAAGGTCATAATGATTATTTCTTGTTATCGTCACGGTCTGGTAAACATTGCAGCCGTTAATGATACATTAACTAACCATTGTTTGCCGACGATCATCCGAGTAGAAATCCTACACAAATAATTATGATGCTCGTGTATTATAATTTTTTCGTAACGACACACGTACGTATAGGCGTACGAATACGTACTTTTCACAGCGGTTAAGCCCTTTAAAATCACTAGTTTTGTTAAAAAAAAAATTTTAAAATACCTGGTCTGTGAAATCAGTCTGCCGAGAGTCAAAACGGAATATCGAAACATTACGAATTACACAAATGCACGTTGAACAATGTCACAGCGGAATGCGAACAGGGTGTATTTTGGGGTTTCAACCCTCTGCCCCCAAACGAAATAATATCAGTATTGAACTTAAAACGTATTTTTACTCTGTCCGACCGATTTTTAAATCATCCAATACTTTATAGTCGATTTTTGGATTTTGAGTGCTACGCGAAATAATGGCGGCTTAAAAGGGGGGCTCACGAGACCATGCCCCGCCTGAAAAATTCTTGAAAAAAATTGTATTTTAGTGCTATAGCGATAGATCAATGTAACGAAGTCAATTATAATATTATTATGGTCATGGCCCCCTTCAAAACGATTAATAAAAAATAATATTTTACGACCGGTAAACGAGAGACGATTTTGGATTTCGTTTCCAACACTCGCCGGCGCGGCGCTGCGTCTATGTTTTGGCGTCGTCGACAATCACACAATGTCGTTCGAACATCGTTTTTGATGGTTTTTTTTTGTTTTGACGTGTTTGCAGTGACGTGGACTCGGCGGCGGCGTGTCGGGCTTACGAGACCAGCAGCGGAGAGTACGACCCGGCCGAGAACGTGATCGTCACCAGTCAGTTCGGCTACAACACGTTGGGCCACATGAAAATAGACTACTCGTCCAACTGGAACAATCTGGACAAGTACATCTGTCAAGTCTAACGCGTCGACAGGGGAAGACAACAATAACAAATTATTATTATCAACATCAGGGGTGGACTTAGGGGAGGGGGTGGGATGTCAGCTGGCCCACAGTTTTTTTCTCAGTTAAATGTGGCCCCTCAAAATGACAAACTACAGAACATTTTTTTTTTTTTTTTATACGTGTAATACTAAAATAGTCAATTAAAAATAATAGGTATTAAATAATAATTATTTATTAACTGTACTAAGGCTCGACCATATTTCTATGAAAACATGATTACAAATTTCGAACTATATTATGATGTGTATATAAATAATATATCATATTCATGTCGCGTATAAATTTAAATAATGTGTTTATAGATTTTCTTATCGCATTATTAATGCAATACTACGATATTTTTTTAATATCTATAATAAATATCAGGGAACACGGTCGATATGTATGATTATGTAAAATATGTAAACTATACAACAGGTATGAATTAAATTTTTGTATTGTATTAGAATTTAGAATCATCTTCTGTTGTGGAAATGAAAGCAGTCATTGAAAACTAAAATTAAATAAATTTACTGCGCAACTATACATGTAAAAACCAAAATGGATAGTAAATATGTAATACCCCATCTCGAAATCTAAAATACTTAAAATTATTTAAATATTTCAAGTAGTTTTGTTGATAGAATATAAATTGAAATGTAACGAATAAAAAAATAACAGTTAACAGTACCTCAAATTTGTAACCTAACCTAAAGTTAGTTTTAAATTGTATTTCATAATTATTAGTTTTAACTTATAACTCATGTCGTTTAGTTATATTGAAATTTGGTATCAAAATGTGATAAGAATGAAGTAAATAAAACTGTGATCGCAGCGACCGACTTTGTAATACATAGTTGGTTGAGAAACTTCTACATAGTGGCCTCTCATAAGTGAGGCAGACCCACAGATCTAAAATCCTCGGTACGCCACTGATGAGCATTATAATATAACGGTACGGGTCGGCGTGTTCGTCGGACTTTATTATTATTATTTATTTATTTATTTATTTTTTTTTTTTGTAATTTTTTTAAACTCGTTCGACACGATGATGTACGCGCGGCCGTCGCGTCATCGTCAGCTATGCGTGCTCTATTTTAAACAGACCGCCTCCGCTCGTTTCGAGTTCGCGGTATAACCTCCATGGATATTTATTTTACCCCGACGTTCCACGAAGATTTAGCACGATGTATAAATTAATACCGGTGTAAGTGGAATTCGAATCGCACGCCGTTGACGCGTTTTGAATTTTCAGCGTGTTTCGCGGAATATTGTATTTTTCCAATGTTTTTTTTTTTTTTTTTTTGTATTTGTATTCAGTGTTGGGCAAAATTTTATTTAGATAATTATTCGAATAAAAACTATTCGAACGATTTTTTTTTTTAATTCAGCAATGATTATTCGAATAATTTTCAAAGACAGTTTATTACGAATAATTGTTGGTAATAATTTTTGGTAATTTTTGGTAGGTATAAACCCTATGTTTACCAAAATAAAATAAACGAAAATTAATCGAATTTCTATGTTTGAAATTTAGTCGAATAATTTTTTGTTTGAATAATCATAATTTAAAATTATTCAAATAAATGTTTATTCGAATAATTGTAAAAAAAAAAATTTTATTCGAATAATAATGTTTTCAAATTATTCGGATAATTGTAAAAAAATAATTCGAAAATAAAATGTTATCTAAATAATCATCTAGATAAAATTTCATTCGAATAACGCCCAACTCTGTTTGAATTTGTATTTTTCTCGTTTTAAAACGCCTATGGAAAAGATAAAGAAACAGTGTACAACACAACGATGACTATTTTATACCGCAGTTTGAACGCGTTGTGTATTATTTACGTTTAAAGAAGTGAAAATTACGTGGATAGTTTTCGAAAAGAGAATATGGTTTTGAAAAAAAAAAAAACCTCGAGTTTGTACGAATTCATGTGATTATTGTATAGATTCACGGTGAATGTTTTCGTTTCGGTACTTCATAATTATGTCGATAAAGTTTCGGTTCGTCGGCTAAAGTTAGAAAATTATTAGTATGTTTCTTATACTTTGTGCACGGGATTTCTCAATACTTATATACATACATAAAAATATTTATAATACATATTATTATTTTCTTTTAAGCTACGGGTAACAAATATTTTATTAAAAAAAAAAAGAAAAAAAACTGTGCCAAACTTGTAACAAAAATGTTTCGATTGTATGGAAAAATAACGAACGAAATACTTTTACATTGAAACAACACGGACGTAGCATTAATTATTTTCGAGATTTAGACATTCGTATCTACAAAACTAATAATAATAATAACAACAATAAATTTTCAAGTCAATGTTATTGTTTAACAATCAGCGCACTCGCTCACCTTTAACAATGTCTTCAATACATCATATTTTTAAAGTGAGATTAAATTATTGAAATTTCATAAAGTTTCAAAAGTATGCGAATAATAAATACGACGGCAACGACTTCTTGAGTGAGAGTAATCTGCATTTATATACTTGTATATGTGTGTGTGTGTGTGTGTGTGTGTGTGTGTGTGTGTGTGTGTGTGTGTGTGTGTGTGTGTGTGTGTGTGTGTGTGTGTGTGTGTGTGTGTGTGTGTGTGTGTGTGTGTGTGTGTGTGTGTGTGTGTGTGTGTGTGTGTATAAAAATCCTCAACGGACCCAACTTGAAGTACTTGTTATTATGAAAAGTATCTCGATGGTTTTTATAAATGAAAACAATGAAAAAAAAACATAAATTAATTCTCAAGGTATTTTATTTTTATTTTTCTTATATAATAAAGTGTTTTAATAGTAAAGATATCAAATGTCTTTTATTTAAAAAAAAAAAAAAATGTATTATAATGCTATTATTGTATGTAACTAAAAAAATCAAACATATACTATTTTCAGTAACTGAATCGTTTTCAGATACGAAAACGTTTTTAAATCACGATTCGGTATAAAAGGCTTCAAACGTATTTTGTACCTACAAAACAAATAGTCAACATCGCTGTAGCTATTTGTGCGAAGAGACGTGAAAATATAGTACGTGGTGCGATTTTTCACGAGAAAAATCAAAACAAGAAAATGAAAATAATTGTTTTCTGTATGACATCTAGTTCAAAGCGTTCGTCGCCGTGTGAGAAAACTAAAAGTAAACGTACCGTACCCGGTAGGGTAACCTAGATGGGTAGGTCGGAGATTTTATAAATAGATAAAACTTAAAATATTTATCTATATAGATAATAGATAAAAGATAACAATTGTTATCTAGATAAAAAAACAGATAATTAATATTTAATATTGTAGACCGCACTACCCAAGTGTAGCAATAACATTTTGGTTGCATGCATTAATTTTAGACGATAAATCTTGAATATTTAATTCGCGTTTGCATTTAGATTGCCCAGGACTGTCGGTTTCAAATTCATTGTCCTCAACATTTCTTTTCAGTGGACGAGAAGATGTTATGAATATAAATTCATGTATTTTATGCAAATTATGCATTTCGAATTGATAAAATAATACATTATAAATAAACAGCTAATAGCTACGCAGTAATCACTATGCGTATTAGTAGAAAAAAAAAACAACGGGTTCTGTTTTGTACGGAACTATATCTACATAAAACGTATAATCAATATAACGCAATAATTGAATAATGTATGTAAACGTTAACATGCAAATTATTTTTAGCTGAAAATGTTTTTCCCACATTGACGACGCATTTTATCGGGCAAACAATCAACATTCGAACTCAGCGTAAACCATAGTATTTATCATCGTGATTATTTCGTAAATATTATTATTATTAAAAACTATATGATGCTCCAGTTCGATAATGTTTACAGAGCGCGGTTTAATGCTATTTTGTGTCAAAATTTTTCAAACCATTGAGTGAATAATTATCTAGATTATTATTCTCGGATAACCAATTTATTTATCTAGATAAGATAAACAGATACCCATTTAAAATAATTGTTATCTAGATAAGGTGAAAAGATGATTTAATTTTATCTAGATAAATTGTCTAGATAACTTTATCTAGAAAATGCACAACACTGACGATTAGACACGTGGCACGCTCCAAGATTTATCGATAAAATCCTTCCGTTTTTTTTTCTTTTCTTTTTTTTTTTTTAAATTCAAATTTCGTCAACATCACATAGAGCGTTGCGTACGCGTGACGGTCAGGAATATTATACATTTCGGTTTAATCGTCCGCATTATTGTTTGAACGCGCCGGACGCGCTCGGAATATTAAACTACGGTTTTCGACGCCGCCGCGCCGCTCCGTCGAGTTTCACCGCTGTGTGATCTGAAAATCCATCGCGGGTTTACTATGACGGCTCGACGTCATAGTACGTCGTTGCTACGTCAATAGGAAACTTCGAATCGAAATAAAATAACGGTGTGGACCGAGGAGAAGAATAGTAAGTCGGCAAACACTCTCAGTCGGATTTGAATATTCCCGTTTTAATGCCGTTCCGGGCGGGCTTTTCGCCGACCGACTACTTCGGGGCGAGCACTAGCTCGTTCTCGCGAAGCCGTCATTTGGTTTTCGAATGCACCTCGCGTTTTATTCCCTCGGTTTTTCAGTTGATGTGATACTCTTGATGGAGCGTTTCAAATACGATAAAGTGCTTTTGCACCGTTCATCAGTTGTCAACTTCGATTAGTTTTTTTGATTTTTTTTTTCTCGGTTAAACGCGATAATAATGTACTATGGTTTTATGGACGAGAAAAAAAATGTTTTCACTATTTTCACGTACACGGGATTGAAAAACAAAAAAATACAATTCTCAAACGGTCTCCACCATTGATAACATATTATCATGGAAAAAAAACATTTGGAAATGTCAGTGTTTAAATTTTTACCATCTGATCAATATTTTGAGACTAATGACACGAGCTGTTGATATCCGAAATAGCGGAGTCGTCACGGTACATTTTTCGAAGAGGTTCGTGTCATTATAAATTAGTCATTATTTTGAAAAACTCAAAAATTAAATTATCATAAATAACTAGCTGACCCGGCAAACGTTGTTTTACAAAAAGGTTTTTTTTTAAATATTAAGTGGATCCAGCGAATTTAACGCCTTAAGATAAACTTTAAAGTGATAATAAAACATATAGATCAGGAATTTATTTATTGATTTATTTGAATTGAAACAGAAATCAGTCGAGTGTAATATGATGAACAATGTTTTTCATTTTGTTTTTCGGCGCAAAAACAAACAACGAAGACGGTTTGCCAACACGCGAACTGGCAACGTACAGGTGACCGTGCGAAAAACATGAAAATTCTAAATTGATCCCACAGGTGTCCAAGTTTGGCCTTGCGATTTATCGATTGTCATCGCAAAAGCCAATCGAACGGGAAACTCAATCCGCTTGAATTGAGATGGAAGATCGGTTGGAATGATCGGAATTCGTGGGATAAGGACTTCCTCTCCTTTCAATTTGCCCTTGATGATCGTTGCTTGTATTACATAAAAGTGTCGATAGCTTGGACAGATTCGAACCGTCATGGTTCACCGCTCTTTAAATGACACAATGAAAATTAAAAAAAAAAGGGTTTTCCCATAATTTTATTTCGTGAAAAACCTTCTCCTGGCAATTACGAACAATTAAAAAAGAATATTGATCCAAATCGGCCCAGCCGTTCTCAATTGATGAATCGTTATACATTTTTGGCTCCATTTTTATTTATGTAAATAGTTCTACATATTTTGTTTTTTTCATAAAACTGTGGCGTGGTGTTTCAGTATTTATGGAAAGAAACAAACACCAAATAATACAAGTTAATATAGTATTTGTCAAACAGATCTTTTTAGCGTTTTACACCTTGTACGTACTTACACGTCTAATGTGTATGACGTGTTGTATTTGTGTTCACTTTAAAAGGAGTATTTTCATTTCGTTTTTCTACTTTATTTAATATATTTGTTTTTTTTTTTTTTTACCCTGTGTCTTTACAAAATCTTCTATCCGTTAATTTTGAGATTTCATATCAAACATAATTCCATATAATATCATTACCTCGTGTCTCATTCACGTTTCTTTCCTTTGTGCGACCATTAACGGTCTTATCACACATACCTGTTTTTCTTCTAACACGATCAGTTTTTTCCCCTTAGCTTAGGGTGACCATATTAAAAAAATAAAAAAACAGGACAGTTGTTACTCCCCCCCCCCCAAACAAAAAAAAAACAAATTTTAGATTTTCTTAACTGATTTGATTTATCTTTCATAAGGGTTGCAAATTTAGTATTTTTTAACGTTTCTAAAACTTGCTCCATTGCAAAAGTGGTAATGACTTTTTGTATAATCAATTCACATTTTGTTCGAGCGCAAAGAAAATTTTTATCATGCATTTTCTTTATAAGTGAGGACGTACGATCCATAGATCGAAACGAATGATATTATGCTTGCAAGTATGAAAAACAAACATACCTTCATCGGCCGTAATCAGTGTTGTGCCATAGATTATTTTATCTAGATAAATATTTATCTAGATGCTTCATCTATATAAAAACCTTAATTATCATCTGATTTTCATCTAGAACCGAAATAATCCCTAACTACGAGAAAAACAAATCGTTTTCGACGCCGTCAGTTATAACGATAATTTAGCAATCAACATAATATTTTTATCAGAGGTAATCGCGAAATCCAAAACCGGACAAAACGATCCGGGACGACTGCAACGACGGGTTGAACCGTCCGGTCGACACCGACGCTGTTCAGCGCCACGGTCCCGGAACCGAGTTTTTCGCGCAGTCCTTGTATTTGGCACGGTCACGGTTGGCCGTTTTAGTCGTCTTTTTCGGCGCTTTCTTCGTCGCCGGCACGTCGAGCCGCCGTTTTTGCTCGTCGCGTCTCGCCGACGGTTTCTTCTTTTCCACGTCCGTTCGCTGGGTGTATCGCATCGACAACAGATCAAACATGTTGACCTCGTCCGAGCCGAAGGACGGCTCGAATCTCCTGGACACGCTGGCGAACGCGGAATCGGTCAAATGGTTATTCGCACGTCTTGTCGGCATGGCCATTTCGGATATTTCGAGTGGCTCGGTGTATATTATATTTTCCGACGACTAAAAAAAAAAAAAAAACCGAATGATAAAACGGAAAAACAATGCGAAATCAGACTAATCGCGAATCGTAACTATTTCAACGCGTTCCATATAATTACACATTTCTATCGCACGATATTGTTTAGTGACGGTTTCCGTTGTGTCCAGATAACGTACGAAAATAATATAAACGACTTGTCGAACCAATCACATTTTATTTACTGACGAAACACATGATTGCAAACCAGACCATTTTTGAGCAAGTTTTTTGTGTCCAACTTTGTGGACACTCAGTAAAGTCCAGTGGACGCCTAGTAGAATAGTATTTCGCTGACTTTGTGTCCACTAAAATAAATTGTAAATTGTAGCTGTTATAACGAATTTTTTTTCGATTTTCATAAAAAAAAAAAAAAATTATACACCTACCTATTTATCATTAGGATAAATGATAAAAATCCGATGTATTTATCGTAAATGTTAGACACAATTTTCAGACGTATTCTGGAATATGGTTGTGTAGTATGGGATCCTTGTACTGCCAATGGCTCGCTTCAGCCTGAGCGAGTCCACCGAAAGTTCTTACGCTTTTCCAGCTACTCACTCAATATATAAAATGTCCTATACACGATCATACTCCTATTTCTAATTCGTTTGACCTATCCTCCCTAGCTGAGCGTAGGCGCAATGCCGGAATTAATTTCCTTAATGGTCTATTGAGTGGCAACATCGATTCACCTGACTTGATGTCTCTAATATGTTTTAAAGTACCTCAGCGGGCAACTAGAAATAACGTTCCCTTCCTTGTCCCCCGTTACTCTACTAACTACACAAAAAATGAGCCACTAAGGCGCCTTATGGCGAACGCCAATGTTGATCCTAATTTGATATTTAATAATTAATTCATTGTTTTTATTGTCAAATAAATCAATGTTATCCACAATCATGCGATAACATATTATTTTATACTATAAATATAGAATATAATATCTGCTCACGAAATTTCCCAACCGGCGGCGACCCAGCGTTCTTGAATAAAAAAAAAAAAGAACGAAGATATAGAGAACCAGATCTTATTATAGCATTTACCAAAAACGTGACTTTGTGAGTAAATTTTTTAGGGAAAATAATGACTTTACCAATAATATATAGATTTAAATTTGAGACTGAATTTAAATAATTCTACGCTTAGATTATTTAATTATAAAAGTTAAAATTTAATAAGTTTTGTTTTTATTATGCAAGTTGTTATCTGTCATTGGCTATAAAATATACTTTACTAATATTGATCAAAAGCAAATGCTTTTGGTTCATATCCTACATATGATTAGATACATGTTGTTCTATATTATAATTCCTATGAATGTATGGTAATTATTAAAAACTCAGTAGTTATAAATATATAATACTGTTTAAGATATGAGAGATGTACTTATTAGATAAATATATACACTTTTATAACATAATATTATATTGTAGGTAACACTCTCAATGTTAGGGGATTAACTGGGGAGGTTACTGCGTTTAGGGAAGGTAGTTTTTTACTAATGAAACTTGTTTTTAAGGGAAAAGGAGTGGACACTGGGACACGCAGTGAATATTTACTAAAAAATGGCCTGTTGCGAACAACGTATATGTTTGACATAACATGATTTTTTTATTATACGAAGTCGTATAATTAATCTGTAATCTGACATTATATTAAAACATATTCTATTTCTATAATGTCTGATTACTACAGATTGAATAAAACATAATAATATGAACCAGAAACAAAAATTTTACGTCAAAAAAAAAAAAAAAAACGCACGTTTAACGATAAAAACGCGAAATCAAAACGTGTAGGAGAACACGATCTAAATCGAAAATCACGCGACGGATTTCGATGTCGACACGGCATCGCTTCTGAGGAGACCAAACACGAACGTCGTCGACACGTTTCATCTCGCCGCCGGCGAGAGCTGCAGATGTCCGTCGTCGAAACGGCGGCGTTTGGAGTGCAGACGTTTACGCGAAAAGCCGGCGGCGCCGCCGTCTACGAATCGACGCGTCAACGCGTCGTGTAAACTTTTCGCGGTGGATCGAAATAAGTTTTGTCCGTCTCCGGCGTTGCGAGTAATGTAAACAACGGGCGTAAACAGCGAAAAAAAAAACGAAAAAATACCGCTCGTGGCGGCAGCGGGTGTTTATTTTTACGCTCCGCGAAAACCGCGACGAGCTCGCGTGAGTACGTCATCGCCACCGCCGCCGCCACCGGAAACGACGTGCGGTTTCGATCGCGTGGAGCCCGGAAACCATGGCGTCCGTACGTTTAGCACCGAGTTCGTCAGACGAAATAAACCACATGGAAACCGACCGATTTTTCTTCATTGGAATGCGACGACTTACGCGACTTACGACGACTTTCGCGCGAGTAACCGCGGACACACGCGATGCGGTTTGTTCGTACGCCACGCGCGGACGTGCCGGCGCCAGACTCGGGGGTGGTGAAATCTCCCGATCGTACCCTGACGGTAAACCAGTGTTTCCCGAAGTGGGTGGGAGGGGGGCATTTCGTTACGAAAACGGGGCGGTGACAGTTTCATCTGTCGTTTTAACGAGAACGGAATCAACGAACGTGATCTAAATTATCTGAATTATTTTTGTAATTGTAGTACACTCGCGAATGCCGAACTTATTTGTTGTCGTTTATTGTCTTTATAGTAACTGTCGTATAATATGTTGTGTGTTATTTTATTTAAACGTTTTTCACATCGTGGCTGAATCGAAAAAAAAATTTTAAAACGGTTTTATTCAATCGCCTACAAATATTACATTACCAATGTGCCTCATTTGCCGAAAAGTATTTACAAACGAAGCTATGAAACCGTCGAGACTGCAAGAACATTTAACAAAAGTCCATGCTAATAGAAAAATATGGGTTTTTAAAGACATTTTTGAAACAGTCGACATTGGTCGACATGTTCTCAACAACGACGGAACAAGATGATTGCGAGCTTCGTACAACATTTCTCTACTGATTGCCAAATCTGGTAAACCTCATACTACTGGCGAAGAACTTATTTTACCAGGCTTAAGCGAGGCATTAAACACAGTCCTGTATAAAACAGCTTTTGACATTGTTGAAAAAATTCCTCTGAGCAGTATTACAGTGCGAAGAAGAATTGATGAAATGGCGGAGAATCTGTCGAAGAAAAATTATGTAATCGAAAATCTAACAATTCGTTGATATGAAACATGCCAGTTATCGGTGACGTGATATTTACGGACGTCGATTTGACACGTTTTCAACGTGCGCAGACACGTTGCTCCTACAGTCATTATTTCGAAACAAAGACGAAACAACGTAAAGGTACGTTTTCCTAGGAGCGCGTTTTTTGCGTCGTATATGACGTATTACGCTAAGCGCAGTACGTCATCCACTAAAGCCCGATTCACACTGTTCCGACACGGCACGAACCGTCACAGCACGTAACGTCACGACAAATTGTCCACATATTCACATTGTTACGGCACGGCACGAACCGTTACAGCACGTACAGGCACGAAAAATCGTCCAAATATATTATAAAATAATATTCACATACATACGCAGGTAGTTGTTTAGTGTAGTTCAGTCATTCAGTGTAGTTTTCAGTGTTCAGTTATGAATGTGTGATTAAGTAGTTGTAATTGTTCAGTAATATTTAAAACATTTTTATGTGTTTTGTAATTTCTCAACGTCAGATTTTGCTATTATAGCAATTTTATTAGACGGAGAAGAATATAGTACAGAGAATGTTCAACAAAAGTCTAATCAAAAAAGAAAAATTTGGGTCCACGGTATTTAAAAAAAAAAAAAAGAAAAACTGACGGTGAATTTGCAACCTTATGTCGCTAACTCGGGGGATCACGAGGATAAGTTTTTTAAGTTCTTCCGAATGTCCAGATTTCAGTTTAATACACTATACCTACCAGAAAATAAAAAATGAAATTAAAATGAATTAATTTACTGAATATAATAAAAATGAATTAATTTACTGTGTCAATAATAATATATGTGTTCATACTGCACCAGCATTCGACGTACCGACACGGACCGTCACGTACCGCACCGTCAAAACATTCTTTCGGATTATATTTTGTCGGTCCGGTCCGTGCTGTAACGCAACGTGCGTTGCCGGCCGCATCAATGTGATTTATCTCATATAAACTAATAATATAATATTTTGTCGTGCATGTACGTGCTGTGACGGTCCGTGCCGTGCCGGAACACTGTGAATCGGGCTTTATTCTTTTGAAATTAATCACACTGTATTCCTACAGAGCGCAACACGTTGCGTGTCAGCGCAACAAGCTCGGCGCGATTCGCCGACTGACGAGAGAGGCAGTCTATTGTGTTGCGCGCAGCGTTTTGTAGAAATTGTGGTTTTCTGCAGTTTTACTATTTTATATTATATTGAAGTGTTTTCAAAATGCAACAAAGTAGTTGTGTTGGGCCGAGCGTTCGTTTTTCGGGTGACGACGACGATCAGTTGATTGCATTTGTTAGCATTCATCGACAAGGTGGTTATTTATCAACATTTTGAAAATACCCTCGTTTTCTCGTTTATTACAAATCTCACTGACTTTCTTTCTTAAATTCCAATGTTCATGGAGCATATATTCTTCATCTTCCACATTCAATCTTCGATTGTTAAATGTCGAAGAATAAGCAGAGTGCAATTAGTTTTTTCTTTCTTTCAAGACGATTCATTGCAATTGCAAAATTATTAATTAATAATCATAATAATATAATAATAATTAATAATAATACTTTAAGGGTAATATTGTATTTACTTAATAAATTATTACAAATACACTACACACTGATCACACTTTCAGTAGTCAACTGAATTGTTCAACCACTATATTTTATAGGAAAACACTTATACGCCGCGTAATACGTTTTACCATTGATTATAAATACTATTTATAATCAATGGTTTTGCGCTCACGCCGACGTGATACAGCTATCACGTCGACGTGATCGGTTTCTGCAGCGCAAAAAACGCGCTCCTAGGAAAACGTATCTTAAAACGGCAATTCAATTAATGATAATATTTGTACACGACCTAATATCAATGGCGTTTCTAACGGCGTTACTGTTTTGCACAGTTCGATCGAATCGACAGTAGATTCATAGTCCAAAGAAAAAAATTATGCTTTGCCATAGTTTTTAGCACACGCGGCGGCAGGAAGATCTCATGTACGTGTAACACATACGGTTTTATGTAAGCATCACGAGAAAATCGTATCCTCAGCACTCGCGGTCTTCCTTGCAGGTCTCGTATTTCCGATATGAGTTTTTCGTAAAATAATTTTCAACGTGAAACGTAAGCGATATAAGCGTTTAAGCTATCAGTGATCTCGCTCGCTCGAGGACAGTATTAAGTTAAGGTTTTGACCGTATCAAAGTCGAGTGAAACGTATTAAAGAGGCCAACAGCAACAGTTTCAAAAATCTATGGTAAAGACATATATAATTCCATAATGCATGTATTGTATCGGCGATAATAGTCGTTGGTCATTGATTTCGACACCAAAACTTAAAGAAAAGGAAACATTTTTTGTGTTATTAAAAAGCGTTTTTTTTTTCATTGGAAAAGTGTTGAATTTTTTTTATGAATAATTGAAAAATGTAAAACTCAAGTTTTTTCCAACGACGATAGATTTCCAAAAATCTCAAACAGTTTGAGGAAAAAGCCCTCGGGCCAAACGCTGGACATTTTTTTTGTTTTTCATGTAGTACCAATGATGATTTATGGACAGTTAAAAATCCACGATCCGAACTCGATACAAAAGTACGTCGAGGCGGTGAAATTATAATAATTGATCGATTTCGAACGATCTCTGCCGGAAAACACTGTAAATGATTCGTCGAATATTGAAATAATCAACGCAGCCCGTGGTCGAAAACGTAGCGACGAGTTGTTGCCTCGGGTGTCGCATTGTTTCTGTCGTACGGTCTCTCGACGAGAACAATGTTTGTTTGCCGTCTGCCTGTAAAACTGACGTGTCGCATTATTAACAGGGATTAATTTTTTTTTTAGAAGGAGGTGTAGTCTTCCTTCTTTTCTCGGAAAAAAAACAATTCCTTCTAATGTTTTAAATGGAACGCGAATAACGGGACCGTGAGGACTGTCAAGAATTTGATTAAATTGCTTTGGAAACTATTTTTTTAATTTTTTTTTTTTAAGTCGAAATAATAAAGTTTTAATATTTTATTTATTTTATTAAAGAGTATTCTAAGAATAATATTCTATGGGTTATAAATAGAATATATCAGCGATTCTCAACCGGGGGGTCGCCTACAATTATTTTAGGGTCACCAATTCGTGTGAGAAAAAATTGTTTCACTTAGAATCTTATAATTAAGAGCCATAAATAAAATAAAATACAATTAATACTTAATAAATAAATTATCATCGTTTAATGAAGAAAAATTAATTGAGTTGTATTCAGACAAAGGGTTGGAACAAATTTTTAATAGTGATAAAAACTTAAGTAAATTTCGGATAAAAGTTCAATATGAGTATCTTGCATTAACTGCAGAGGAAGCTTTAAAAAAGTTAATTCCTTTTTCAACGACATACTTATGCGCAACAGGATTTTCTACGATGACTGCAATATTAAAACTAAATCGAGAAATCGGCTGGAAATATCGCCAACAGTGAGAATAAGTCTATTCAAATCTGTTGAGCCAAAGATTGACAAAATTATTTCAAATCAACAATATCAAAAGAGTCATTAAATTCAAAAAATTGTCAAATGTACATAATATACCTTTTTTCGTAAAATGTATACACAAATATTTACAATGATAACAGTTTGTTCAGTTTTTTAATGCTTACATTACAAAAGGGTCGTTAGACATCTTGGTGACATTATAGGGGGTCGCGAACTCAAAAAGGTTGAGAACCGCTGGAATATATAGATAACCGTTTCCGCCCCGCCGAAATGTAACCCCTCTTGGCTCATCCACCGAACCTCACAATGTTCAACGTGAGATGAAAAAGATTATGATCATCCATAGTATACGTATTTTTGGGCATATTTAATTAGTCTAAATTGTGTCTGTGTTGTTTTCGCGACCTATTCGTCACGAGTTTTACTTTTTATTTTTTTATTTTAAAATAAACAAAAATGAATAAATCAATGCGCTATTTGTGCGGGCATTAATATGCAATGAGGAAACATGTGTTAATTATCTGCAAGAGAGAAACTTGCTCCCAGAACTTCGTAGTTGTTCCAAATTAAAAGATGATCTTATTGATGACAATTAATAGAAGAATGGCGGCGGTCCATTAATACCCAACACGATTTATTAGAAGTTTTCTGGAATGACGTAAAAATAGTTTATAATGTATAATTATATACAATGACGTATTGAAATATTATAAAGTACTTGACAACGGTAAATCAATAAATTATTGAGTAATAATTTGTTATTAACAACGTTAGGTTAGGTTAGGTTAGGTTAATTAGGATTATTTAATTAATAATTTTTAATTTGGTTATTTCGTTGGTTAGGATGTATTTAATAACTGTATAATGATCTATTTCTGTTATGACTGTTTCAAATTTAGTATTAATTAATCTTAAGAAAACTATTGTACTCTTTGCCCTACGTGGCGTTATCACTTATTGTAATTCATAATTCAATAAAGTCATTATTATTATTATTATTATTATTAATATTGTTGTTAATTTGTTATTAATCAGTAAACGTTTTTTTGGTAGGTATTTTTTTACGGTAGGTAGCATACTACACCAACGAAGTAGCGGTAGGTAGCATATTAGACGAGTACCGAATACAGAAAACTACCTGTTCAAATTAGATGCCAACCGAATGAAATTACTGATTTCTGATGGGGCTGAAAGCAATTTTTGGGCAAAATCTTCTTCCCGAAAAAGCGAGTGATTTAAATAATGACAAAAAAAAAAATGAACATGGTTTTAAAATGAATATTATATATAATTCTTTTGCTTCACTCAGAATTAAAAAAATAATAGATAAAAACGTATAATCACCGGTAAATGTTTATGCAGGCACACTTAGATTTAGCTGTTGCACGACTCGATTCAAGTATGAAGTAATAGTGTAAAGTAATAGGGGAAAAAAATGCTTGAAACAGATCACGTTCGATCGCTTTTTGAGTACGCATACACGACATAACACTCAGTTTCAGACGTGTGCACGAGGAATTGTTATTGTTAAAGATGATTTTTCTCGAGGACTGTGTTTGCGCCTCGTTAAAACTTTAAACTTTAAAGTACCGTTTTCGTATTATTGTTATCGGCACTGTAAAATATCCAAGCGTTTTGTAAACAATTAGAATGCATCCAGTGAAACTTTATTTTTCAACACTATTTTTAGTATTTGATACAAAGTGTGTTCAACGCTTTTGTGTTAATTGTTTTGTTTATTTTTTTTGTCTCGATGACGCTCATACGAGTTAACAGTTTATACTCGATGTGTTCTGCGCGTGTAAATCGTATGCGAACGATGAGCGTACGATTCAATTGATAGAATAAACACGTCAATCGGCTTGATTCGTGTTTAAAAAAAAGCAAAAAACGACGATGACGACGACGACGGTATACGGTTTTAGAACCACGATTTCGTCGAACGGATTATTCGTATAGTACCACGAATGAGTTCGATAAAACGCTGTTCGAATTCCCACTACAAATGCTATTGTCATAGACTATGAACTAGAGCTGAGGACTTCTAGTACTTAAAAATCTCAAAATATGCATGCACTTATGCACTAAAAAATAAGAAATATGCACTTAAAATATGCTCTAAAAATGTATTTTATTATATTAACTCATCTATAATTATAATATTTATATGAAAAAAAAATTGTAATAAGTATTATTTCGATATGTTAATTATAATAAATTCTTGAAAAATGACGGGCAACTGAAGTTCACTTCCTTAAATAGGAATATGTTTCGAATATATCGGATAGATAAAAAAATTATTTAAACGATGGTAAAAATATTTTTTTATACAGAAAATTTACCAATTAGGTACTTATTACTTTTTTGTCTAAGCTAATTTAAGAAATTATATCGAAAATCACCCAATATGATCTTGATGTTTCAAATATATTCAAATATGCATTTATATACAATTATGACAAAATATGCAAAAATATGCAAATTAAAATTTTTAAATATGACTTCCTGGTATTATGAAACATATTTATTGATCACCAACATGATTTTCTAAAACAATATGAAAAAACTAAAAGTCCTCAGCCCTACTCATGACTGTTTTCGGTGCGGATAAATTAAATGCCTTTTCAACTGTAAAAAAAATAACAAACTGTGATCGTGTGTCGTAAGAAGTAAGAACCCTGCGGTTGTGAAATAAACTAATGTGCAACTATATTATACAAATCATTTTCCATATACTTGATAAAATCAGTAAGCGTTTTCAATCACGGTTCGTTTTTAGACGTCATTATTGACTATTCCTTTTCCCGGCCTTTACTCGTCGACTGAAATCCGTGCGAAACCGGAAGTAATTATTATAATTGTTTAGGTTTTTATAACGATAAAAAAAACGCTCAAGCCATTTCGCGTCACTTCCGATCACATTCTCAGAGGAAATGTCACTAACGGACGAATTCACGGACTCGTTTTATTTGAAGTCACAAACGAACGTCTACGTTGATAATTATTCAAAGACCCGTACTTAGGTGTTTTGAAGTTTTATAACGTCCTATATCTTATTGTCGCCGAGTTTTGAAATTGAAGAAAAGTTAATAAACGAACGGCACTAGGTCAGTGCACATGACCTTTTTACCAAAGAATATGCCGGTTTGACGTCGCGCTGCGATCTTAATTACAATTCGTGCTCCGCCTAAGGTTGACGATTTAATATTTAAAAAAAAAAAATCCAATCGCCTCTCTGCTGTCCGATGAAAATGTTTTAAACAATTTTCTGCTCACCGATATGATTTTGGAATTTAAATTTCATATTTTACATAATAATAAATATTCGATTTTCAATATTTAAATATTTATTGTTATACGTCGAGTCTCCGATTTTGTCGGTCTATCGTTTTTTTTTTCATTTTATTACCGAGCATAGTCGTTATAGCGTAAACGCATAACGGAAAATATAAATAACGAATTTCATACGATTATTTACTCGTTTAATCATTGGTTTTCAAGACACGACTATAATGTCGTCCTGAGCTTTTAACGTTAATAATTATAATAATAAATTGACGTTTGAAAAAAATATCGTCTGTAGACAGTCGCAGTTACTAGGTACCCCGATACCTTTGCAGACTCGATGAGAGTTGATTTTTTACGTGAAGCGTCTTGGTTAGGTTAGGATAGGTTAGGTTAGGTTAGGTTATAAAATATACTAACACACTAACCATAAAGTTAAAATTCGTCTTGAGTAATCGCATTATTTCGATTGGATGAAATTCTAAATAAACCTAAAGCACCATTAAAATATGACAAACGTTTATAGTTAATTTCAAAGTATTTTGAGAGATTTTGAGGGGAGGTGCTGTAGCCCACTAGCCGCCCCCCTATATACGCCACTGCCCCTTTGCACCACCTTCCCTCCGATTCCGGCCCTGCAATACTACATGATAACTATTATTACTTTTCAAAATTTAATCGCTTCAGCACAAGGATTGAATCGATTATATTATTATCGATTTCGAGAAGTTAAAATCGTTAATTTAATCGGTAATATGAGTAAAATAATTTAAATATTTTGTTTTTATTTGTGCCGTGTTTTTTTTTTTTTTTTTTTTTGATTTTGCCATATTTATTTCCTTTAATAAACCATCATTTCGTGCATGTTTTGAATACGAAATGGTTTCGTTGTTTCACATCTGCTAGGCGTCCCGTGAAGAGGCTCAGTTTTTCTCATCAAACAGATTGAAATGAGGAAATAATCTATTGTGAAACGGCGTGCATACTTGCAAATAAAGTAATAAACGGCGTGGAAACGATTACAGGTGTTACACAGCATAGTTCGTTGTATATCTGTTCGTACAAAAAATAATGGAAAAGAGCTTTACTTAAATTAACGTTATACACTCATTCAACATCTTAAAAAAAAAAACTGTCTATTTCCGCGCTATACCTTATAATAAATTCATAATATACGCGCAGTCTGTAAGGGATTATTATTTAACGCGTAAAACACCGTTTTTCGGCTGTAATGTAAACACACACACACACCACACACGAGTGTATATGACAATGCGTTTCGTCCACAAGCATCCGTAAATAATCATCACAAGATTATCAACCAAATCACTGGCGATTGACGTCAGAGAGCGAGAATTTGGCTACGGTCGGACGCATGTGCGAGAGTAACAAATTAAGATTTTAGCTCAAGACGTTTCAAAACAAAAAAATTAAATATATCCAAATTGACGAATTTTTACGTATTTCGCAAGAACAGCCAGTAAACGTGAGATTATTGGTTTTTTCATATATCTTAGTATCCGGAAAAACTGTTTTGTTTAGATAACGTATATTAATTGTTTAACGTAAAAAAACGTAAAGAAATCAGGTATTTTCGAAGTTCTATATTTCGTCTGAAATTCGTTAATGGTTTTTTCAAGGTTGTACTTGGGGCTCACTATTTCGCGTGTACTTAAATACACGGACACACGTGTAATTATGAAACACGTGTATTAACCCGTGTATTTTTAAAATACACGGATTTTCGGGTATTTCGAAATACACGTGTATGTATAATAACACGGATACTTTCAAAGTTATAGTATATTAATACAAATTTGGTAAGTAGTAAGTACTAGAGGTAGTAGAAATTAATTTTATTTTAATAATAATTATATAATCAAAAATTAGAATATAAACAATTACAATAATAATTACGATAATAATAAATTTTAAATAATATTAACAATCTAACAACATAATGTGTGTTCTAAATTCTAATATAAGTATATAATATTTTTTTTAAATATTATGTAACGTAAGTTAATAAATATTTTAATCGATGAATTTTCTGTTTTGATAAAAAAAAACTTACGTGTTTACATTTTCTGTCAACAAACAGTTCCTTTTTTGCGTGACGATATTTCCAGCAGTTGACGAAAATTATTTTGGAACTGACAGATGTCGCTGGTATTACTAATATTTTTTGGCACATAAGCTAGTATTGATACGCGTTGTTCTTGTATTCCACCACTGAACAGAATCTAAGTCAAATCGAAGGTGAGTTCGATTAAAACCTTGCAATTTTAAGGCTTGCTGCAAAATCAGATAACTTCCATTTTTTATGAAATGTTTCAAGACAATGTAAATATACTTTAAAAATGATTATTTACGCTAAAATCATTCAACGAATATAATATTTGAATTTCTATACTCATTTGTAATCAATTTTGAATGTAGAATTGAAAAAAAGCCGAAAATATAATGTGGGTGTAAGTTCGTCCTTCGTCGCTTCGCTCCTCGTACAAAAATGTGAGATGTAATAGCACTTCTATCATTGATAACCTGGTTTACGATATTTAGTTTGTATGTAACTTTACATTTTGAATGCAAGGATAAATCATTGTAATTAATATCAGGATACATTATTGGGTGGGATTCAAGATCATTGCTAATTAGCATTAATGGTTTAGATTTTTGGAAATTATTTATATTATAAAAAAAAACGATTCTGAACGAAATGACGATGTCACCTTAATTGAATATATATTTTATTTTAATACCTAATTGTGTTAAATTTACATTTGACTTTCATGTGAACTTATGGCTCGTGAGCATTGACAAACAAGGATGTCAATAATAGGGCGTAGGTATATACCATATTATTTACCCTAAATGCACTATCGTGACGGTACCACCCCACCCCCGTCAATTAAACAAATTATCAATTCTACAATAAATTATGTTGAATAACAATATATGTCTTATCATTATCATAATTATATATTGTTACTACAACAATAACGTTTTTTAATACTACAAATATCATTATTGATCCAACAAAATTATAATTCATATAGCAATTTTTACTGTTAATTTAACAATAAACATCTTGTGAAAATAATTATAAGATATTGTTGATAGTACAAGTTTTTAATAGATACTACAAATACCATTGTTGATCCAACAAAATTATAATTGTTAATTATCAATTTATTTATTTGTGAATTTTCAAAACGATTAGACTTAAATAGGCAATGTAAAATGTATTTTATTAGGTATATATGTATAATAGCATTAAATAGGTAACTTTTAATTTATACATTTAAAGTTGAAATAAAAGTGATTAATATGATGAATAATAAAATAAAAAATATGATGAATATTATAAATAATAATTATAAAAGAAATACAACTGTATATTGAAAAAAAATATAGCTTTTAAGAGTAATAATAGTAGGTACCAACCTAATTAACAATTAATATTATAACAATATTACAAATTAATATTTTTTAAAACATAATATAAAAGTGAAAATTTAAAAAAATATAATTACTATACAGATAAAAAAGAATATTTAAATAAAATGTATAATATACAAATGTATGTTTTAAAGAAAGTATATAACTAGAAATTTAGCTTTAATTGTAATGATAGTTAAATTAACAATTAATATAATTATAATAACAGTAACACAAATAAATATTTTTTAAAACATAATATAAAAGTGAATATTTAAAAAAATATAATTATTATACAGATAAAAGAGAATATTTAAATAAAATGTATAATATACAAATTTATGTTTTAAAAAAAGTAGAAAACTAAAAAATGTAGCTTTAAGTGTAATAATAGTTAAATTAACAATTAATATTATAATAATAACAGTACCAGTTCGTGTTCAACGTCCGACCGAGCAACACGTGTGTTCTCCTATAGTATCGCATTTGTAGCTATCGATAGCAGTAACACACCAGTCTGTTTTATAAGTCAGCGTTGCAGGTAATATGAATTATGATTATAATTATTGCTTTAATTACATTAATTAAACAAATATCCCAAGCCTACAACGATGGGCGATAAGCCCACTACCATAACCACCATATCTGACGATATGAACAACACGAACAGTGCTTCCCCACATATACGTAATACTGCAACATTTGCAGATATAGCCTCCAATGTTACGTTACCAAAAATGAACCAAGCAATCGTTTTCAACTCAATTAACAATATCAAACAAATCGAATACGTTATCGCAATCAGTAAAATTATACCCGCAGAAAATATTAAATTTGTATCACGCATTTCAAATAATCGATTCTGCATATTCTTCAATAGTCAAGCCGTCATGGAAAATCTCCTCAAAACTCACTCTTCAATTCACGTCAATGAAACAGAAATCCCCATCCGTAGACTCATAAATGCGTCCAAAAGAATCATTCTATCCAATGTTTACCCTACTATCCCAAATCACCTTATACTAAACGCTCTCCATGAAATAGGAATTAAAACCACTTCCCAAATCAGTCACATGAAAGCTGGTTTTGCAACAGAACAATTCGCGCACATACTTAGTTTCAGAAGACAAGTATACATTAATCAAGACAGTGTATCCAAACTACCTAGTTCAATCACAGTAACTTTAGAAAACACTACCTTTAGAATATTCATTACCGATGACACCGTAACTTGTTTCCAATGTCATAAAACCGGTCATTTTTCAAGCCAATGCAAAAATATACCTGAACAATTCAATATCATCGATATGACCAAAACCGACATGGAAGAAACTAATGATCTATCACCAACCCCAAACGTAGTAAAAAATGTATCTCTCTCGTCACCTGCTAATGTTAATGCTCAAAATATCTATTCCACTCAAAATGACGTTCCTTTAACACCAAACCAAGCAAATGATTATGGTGATCTAACCACTCTCGATCAACCCAAAAAACACTCGCTAGCCGAAAAACTCAGATCATCATCCACCAAAATTGTCGACATTACTTCTCCAAACCCAGTTAAACGTCCTGCCCCGTCAACCACGTCTCAACCACCATCTCCAAAATCTTCGCACTCATCCAACCCGCCTTTAACAATGAAGCCTCCAAACGCACCTGAAGGAAAAACCCAGCCATCAAAAAACCCTAATGGAAATTTACACAAAAAACCGAAAGTCAGAACCAGCACCAGTTCAAATGAAAGCTTCTATTCAAATATCGATGTAGGGTTAAATCCAACCAAAGATCTGTTCAACTCCAACCCTCAAATGTCCCTATCACTCAATCAATTTAAAGATTTCTTCGAAAACTCGCAAGGTTGCACTGATCTCGAGAGTTTATGTATGGAGCACAATAGCAGTCCAGAAAATATAATCCAAATCATTACAAACATCTACCCTGTCGTAACAATTAAAAGTATTAAAAACCGTCTAACCAGATTATCAAAAGCACTCGAAAAAGTTCGAAACATAAATTCTAGTCAGACTTTCTATGCTGACAGCAATGATGACGAAACCTACTAGCTTGTTCGATTTCCATTCACCTACTACGTACTAAATAAACTAAATATCAAACCTATCATGGCAAGTAATAACAGTCTTAAAATACTTCAATGGAATCCAAATGGATTCTACTCCAAATTAGACGAAATAAATTTACTATTAAATAAATATTGTCCAATCTCAATATGTCTACAAGAAACAAATTTTATCAACGACAAGGTCTGCCCCCTAAAAAACTACACAACATACTACAAAAATAGAACCAATGCTGGCCGAGCCAGTGGTGGTGTGGCAATCTATGTAAATTCAAATTATCACTCCAAAGAAATTATCATTAACACCAATCTAGAAGTGGTCGCAGTAAATGTTTTAACCAAAAATTCAATAACAATTTGCAATTTATATCTACCAAACTCTCAAAATTTTGAGCAATCCGATATTCAAAACATTATTAATCAACTCCCCTCCCCTTATATTCTCTTAGGAGACTTCAACAGCCACAGTCCTTTGTGGGGCTGCTCCACTCTTGACTCACGAGGATCAAAAATCGAGCAAACACTATACAACAACAATGACCTCAATATACTTAACAGTGGCCAAGCTACAAGAGTTAGCGCAAGCACGGGTCACTTTTCAGCCATCGACCTTTCATTCTCATCAGCTACAATCACTCCCTATATAGATTGGGATGTCATACCAGAATTATCAAGCAGTGACCACTTTCCTATCATTATGACGCTAAATCACACAAACTCCCATAATCATTATACTAGGAAAAAAAAATGGAAATTAAAAAATGTCGACTGGAATAAATATCAAACGGAAATTGATAAAAATATTGATTCAACTCCTTGGACTTATACTAATAATGTAGAAGATAAGATAAAACTGTTCACCGACCTCATTATAAATACAGCCTCTGACGTTTTCGAATTAACTAGTTACTCTGGAAAGAGACCTCCAGTCCCTTGGTGGAATAAAGCAATTAAACAAGCTATACGGAAAAAAAAGACCGCCTTTAACAGATACAAACGAACTTTAGACCTACAAGATTTTATACAATTTAAAAAAAACAAAGCGCTAGTCAGATACCTTATTAAAAGTGAAAAAAAAAAGTCATGGATAAATTTTACATCTAGTTTTAACAGCAATATTTCCCCAACCATTATGTGGAATAAAATTAAAACATTAAAAGGAGTCCCTTTTACACAAATGAAAACACTGTTGGTAGGGCAAACCGTTTTTACAGATCCTAAAGAGATAACCAACCAAATAGGACAGTTTTTTTACTCTAATAGTAGTAACTCTAGTTTAAATCCAGAATTTTTGAAATTTAAAGAAACGCAAGAATTGATTACCGTACCGAGCCCCACAACAACAACAAGTCTAGGTTCAACTCTCAACGATCCTATTACAATGTCAGAACTTAACTCCAGTCTTGAAGGAAAAAAAAGTAACAGTTGTGGACCAGACAACATACCGTTCTTATTTCTCCAGAACATCTCCATTAAAGGTAAAATCCTACTCCTCGAGTTGTATAACAATGTTTGGTCGTCCGGTATCATACCATCGTCATGGAAAAATGCTAGCATTACCCCTATTCCTAAGAAAGAGCAAGACAAACATAAACCTTCAGGATATCGCCCTATTTCTGTCTTATGCAACCTGAGCAAAACACTTGAAAAAATAATTTTTAACAGGCTTAATTGGTATGTACAAAGATTCAATCTGTTATCTCCAAACCAACACGGATTTAGGAAATCTCACTCCACTTCAGATTGCCATGTTAAAATTGAAACAGAAATACTAGAATCTTATGCCAACAAACAAACCATGATTCTCATTAGTCTAGACCTTCAGAAAGCTTATGACACAGTCTGGCGACATAGAGTCTTAAATATACTGAGGAAATGGCACATTAATGGGCAAATGTTACAATTTATAACAAGTTTTCTTAAAGAACGTTCTTTCCAAGTAAGAATTAATGAACACATGTCCGATAAATTCGATCTCGAGAACGGAGTCCCCCAAGGATCCCCCCTGAGCATTCTACTTTTTCAAGCTGCAATCAACAACCTACCTGATGAAATTTCACATCCTGTCAAATCAATCATGTTTGCCGATGACACATATATTTATCTCAAAGGGAAAAACATTAAATCAATGACACGTCAACTCCAAGATTGCCTAAATGATCTGTCCAAATGGTGCTTCCACTCAGGTTTTATTTTCTCACCAGAAAAAACCAAATGTATAATGTTTACTAAAAAGAAACAAAGTTCAAAACCAAAGTTATTTTTGGAAAACACACCCTTACCCTTTGTAAACAACATAAAAATTCTAGGTTTGATTTTTGATAGCAAGCTTTCGTGGAAACCTCATATAAGTAAGACCAAAACAACCACGACCAAAAGTATCAATATCTTAAAAACGCTGAGCCACGCTGAATGGGGAGCTGAAAGTAATATATTAATCAAGTTATATAGATCTCTCGTTAGGTCCAAATTAGACTATGGATCCATCTGCTATACCAATGCAAACCCCAATACTCTTAAAACAATTGATATAATTCACAACAGTGGTCTAAGAGTTGCAACTGGAGCATTTCGAAGCAGCCCCATTCCAAGTATACTATCTATCTCTGGAGAACCTCCCCTTCACATTCGTAGAATCAAATTAGCTCTAAATTATATTGCTCGCATCCTATCCTCCCCAGAAAACTCAACATTACCATGTTTAACACAAAATCGTTTTACAAATACATTTTGCTCCAATCCCAATCTAAAAAAACCACTGGGTTTAAGGATGTTATATGAAATGTCACACACCAATATTGATCCAAATTCAATTATCAAACGAGAATGCAGTGTGGTGCCTCCTTGGAGGGTTCCAAAATTTCTTGTGGACACCAGTCTAGCGGATCATAGTAAAAAAGAAACGTTAAATGTTATATATAAAAATTTATTCAATGAAATGATGGACTCTTTTCCATCTAAACCACAAATCTATACAGATGCCTCCAAAACAAACTTAGGCGTAGCGATCGCTGTCATAAACGGAGAGCAATCCATATCGTACAAATTACCAGACCATAACAGTATATATACGGCGGAATACTTTGCACTCCTGGAAGGAGTTCACCTAGCCATTCAACTACCCGATTCCACCATTAACAGATTCGCTCAGCGCTCTAAACAATCTGAAATATAATTTACACTCAAGCATCCTAGCAATCAAAATAAGCAACATCATTGAAAAAGCCAACAAGAACATACGGTTCATATGGACACCTGGCCATTGTGGAATTGATGGCAATGAGAAAGCTGACAAAGTAGCTCGTGAAGCAGTAAATAACCCCCTGACTGAAATACGCACGTACTCCTCACTCATCGACATCCATAGGAATGTCAACACCTTTTGTACCAATTTATGGGAATCTGAATGGCGTCGTACACCAAATAACAAACTGAGAGAAATAAAAAATACTACCGAATACTGGCTCAAACCCCAGACATTAAATCGCAAAGATGAAGTAGTTATCAATAGATTACGTATAGGCCACTCAAAGATGTCCCATGGACATCTAATGCGCAGAGAAGAACCAGCAATGTGCCTAACCTGCGGAGAACCTCTCACAGTCAAGCACCTCCTCATCCACTGCCGTATCCACATAGATACCAGAAAAAATCTAAAATTGCCCGACAACCTCTTTGAAGCCCTCAGCCCTATCCAAGACAACACCAATAAAATAATACTATTTTTAAAACAAATAGACATGTATAATTCAATTTAAGAATTTATGTATAACTATACTATTATGTATCAATACCTTTTTTGTTACAAGCTAATAACCTTAGCAGTTGATGCTTTACCAAGAATAAAAAAAAAAAAAAAAAAAAAAATAACAGTACCACAAATAAATGGTAACAAAATAACGGTTACACAAATCAATATTTAAAAAAATGTAAACAGATAAGAATATAGAATAATAATATAACTAATTATTTATATCAGACAAAAATTGGCCCAAAGTGTGGTAAGGTTTGTCATATTGTGTATTAAGGCAATAAAAATATGTTTGTATAAATGTCCACACAATACTGCTGGCTGATGGATACTCCAAGTTAAAAAGATGAAAAATTTTAAAGCATATGTCTATTGCAGATAAAATGTTAAACATTTTATACCTTATACAATCAAAATATATAATAATTTCTTTGGGATTTATTGGAGTACCCACAAGAAGAATGAAGGGTTGAACAGGCATTTTTTCATTTGAAAGATACAAAATATACTCTTCAATTTCTCCAATTGTATTTTTGAATATAAAAAATGAGTCTTGTGAATCTCTGATTGAGTATTTAACTTGATTTTTTTTGCCATTACCATCTCTTGTAACTTTTTTAGAAGTTGGTACGAATATTGAATGTAACAAATAAAATAAAACTGTATTTTTTCCACCTAAAAACCAAAAATTTAATTTATAAAATTGTACATAATTTAAAAAAATATAAAGATTATCTTTTTTAGGTATGTATGGATTGGGTTCTATGTAAATTAGGATTAATTACAATAAATTACGAACAAATTATTGTATACTCTTATGTATTACAATTACTCTATCGTAATAATTCTCTACAATCTACAGTAGGTACTTAAAAACTAGTGACAATGCATATTCTGTCAGTAATCAGTAGGTATACCAAAATATGGGGTGTATACGTATAAAATCAACTTCTATTATACACATCTATTGATTACTCTAAATACTTAAATCTGAATATAAAAATTTAAAAAGTATTTTTTTATAATAGTAACAACAAATAAAATTACTTTCTGTAATGACGGAAGAATCTTTGTACTGTTCAATTAATTTTCGACTAGAGCTATCCTTAATTTTACTTTCTAGTAGTTCCTTAACTTTGTTAGATTTTTCTTCATATGAATTAATGAAGTCAGGGCAATTGGTATACAACGTTTTGAAATCAATGTCAATCTATATTATATTAATGTAATTAAATATCTTATTATAAGCAAAACAGCAAAAAGTATGGTTGAACCTACTAATCTAAATCCATATGGCAAAGTGTAATTTTTCCACATTTCAATTATTTCTTTTGTGGAATTTGATTTTTGTATTGAATTGAGACGGTATTTGACAGTTTCCTTCCATTAACTTTCTAAATCATTAAAATTTGAAAAACTATTGTTTTTTATTTCGTCCACAGCATACTGAACATCCTGTTCTGGGTCTAATAACAGTTATTAAGAAAAATAATATTAATTAAATGAATTAAACATAATATAAGAGAGTAGGATTTCTAGGGTCTCTAGATAAGAGCAATTCATTTTCATGCTTAGAATAATATAATATAATTAAATATAATTCTGCAAATTATATAAAAGTAAACATGTACTATTGTACTGTACACAATGCTATGTGAGTTTGCTGTGAATGCATTATATCTATGATCAACCAGGAGAGTTGAAAAGTATGAATGATACAAAACTTAATTTGATATCAAATAAATAATTGAAAGAGTGTTGCACTAAATTAGTTAATTTTTTGAACCACCCATTTTTGAGATTAATGTCTGCAGTTAAAACAAAGATAGTTGTTTGACAAATTATGCATATAGTTTTAATATAATATGTTTGTAACATATATGTTATAACAATATAGCTATCAATAAAAAATGTACTAAAAAATCTTACCAAACTCTGTGCAATGCCTATGGCCATTATTTTTTTCTACATTTTTAGAAGTTGGCTTAGTTAATACTAATCCTGTAGTCTTAAGAAGCCTTAATGAATTATAGAATTTAGCATACAATTTTCCCTTTGGATTTTTATTTGCATTGTGCTTCATAAAATACAAATCCTGTAAATGGTCGAACAATTTTTAATTACTAATATTAATGAGGTGCGTTTAATTATATTAAGGTAAATAAGATTTACTACTTTTTACCACATTATTAATTAGATAGTGTCAAGATATATTTTTTTAGTAATACTAAATATTAGTTATTTACTTTAACTTCTGTAGGGAACTATTTGGCAACTATTTGATTTGCCAACTGTTCTGCCAGACACACAGACATTGGTATCTCCTTGGTAATGACATAGTTAATAACAGTATCTACCAACAATGTTCTTATACCATCATTGAATTTACTGTTTGACTTATAATATTGAACTATCATTGTGCCAGTGTTTGAAGAATTTAACACATTCCCTAAACTTATACTTATTTTATCAATATTATTTTGATGGCGGTGTTGAATAGATTGATTCATAGAGATCGGCAGATTTAACTGTGGTGTGATAGTAGACATTAGATCATTGTTTTGAGTTTTTTGCCACTCTTTTAAATTATACACAAACAATAGTTTTATTCCCATTGGAAAATGTTTTAGAAGTTCATAAGCTTGACAAGTTTCCATAACTACTAAACCTTTCATACAGATGAATTCATCTAAACATCAAAATATTTTTCATTTATAATCCTTAGTTTACACATGTAAAAAATTAAATTGTAATAAGTACTTACCAAGTAAAATTTGAAAAAGAAACTCTAAACTCCACTTAATGAGTAATTCGTGAAGGGGTAGCATGTCATCAACTGGATATTCATATCCCTCCAGTGTAGGTACATTCAACATTTGAGAATTGGTTGGTTGGTCAGCATTGTCTCCACTAAAACTATTCTACATAATATACACAGACAATTTTATAGTAGTATTTAATATTTTGTTAAATTATTATATTATTATTAGTTGACATAAGATATGACAAAAGAAAAATTATGAAAATAATATCCCAGTATTAATATTAAAAATTCCTTTTTAATGGTACATAATCTAATGTAAGTTTATTCTAAATTTATAAATAATAAAAATTAATATATACAAACATTCGAATTATTGTTCCACAAAATATCACCTAAATCTCTGCCTAAATCTGAACCAATACCATTAGCATTTTCATTCATTTTGTTTTGTATCTGAAATCTTAAATTATTCTTAATCTTAATACATAAAAAAAAAAAAAAATTACAAATTAGGTACAATTATTTAAGTTGGATGTATGCAATTAATAAAATTCTTTAAGACAAATCATCGATTTGCCTGATGATATTTCATTAATATTGATAGGAGGGCCACTAAATTCGTCAATACCAAAGATCATCAAGCAATTATTTAATATATTCTTATTTTTATTAACTTCAAATGCCTCAAGGTGTGAATTAAAACCTTCTAGTTCAATTTGTTTAGTAGATAAATAAACTTTAACGATATGATCATGCAAAACTATAATTTCATCAATTTCATACAAACATAGCTGGTCTGCAAATTTTGTAAGATAATATCCTTTTTTGTACATAGTCCCAATATATTCTATTTGATTATAACATGAAAATTGATCTAAACCACGAGGAAGATAATTACCGTAAATAATTTTTCTATCTATGATATTTGACAAATGTTTGGTTTTTGACAAAATATTTGGTGTATTTGGCTGCAACATAATATAAGCAAACTTAAATTGAAATTTGTTTGCAAGAGTTAGTGTGATATTAGATTCTGAACGGAGTGAAGAATGTATTGATTTTACAATGATGTGTGTTTTTTATTTTTATTTTTTTTATTTTTGTGTCTGTCGACACGATTTGGGGCAGTAAAAATGCTTCGATTGCCTTATAGAGCAACTTTTCTGAAAGGAAATTGAATCTAGTTGGTACTTTGGGGGGTCAAAAGTTAAAAATTTTCAATATTTTTTTAACGCGCCGGGAAAAACCCTTAAAAAATGAGGGAAAAACGGTATATTTTACGCAAAACCAGTTTTCGACAAAATCAAATTTTTTATTTTGCTATAACTCAAAAACTAATCGATGTAAATACTTGAAATTTTCACCAAATGTTAAGATTAGCGTTCTCTATACACCGTTAAATTTTCAAAGTATTTTGACTTTTATTGAGCTAATTATAGACAATTGAAATTTTCAATTTTTTTAAGTATTTTTTTTTAAAATAACGATAAAATTTTTTTTTTGCCAGAAAATCTTGAAAATTTAATACAAGGTTTCTTATAAGTTGTTCCATAACTGATAAAAAAAAATCCAAAATCGTAAGTCACAATTTTTTTTTATAAGTGCTCAAAGTTCCAATTTATACGAAATATGTAAAAATTGCGAAAATTTGCAAATAATTTTGTTGTTGAAAAATCGTAAAATTTTTTTCTTTTATAACTAAGTTTTGAAAATTTGGTACAAGGTTTTTCATTAGTTTTTCTTCAATTATCTGCAAAAAAAACTCTACCGGATTCAGACAAAAAAATTTTATGAGTGTTTGAAATTTAAATTTTTACAAAAACACGTTAAACAACGGTTTAGCCTCAAACGATTTTTGCTATTTGTTTTTTTTTTCAAAAAGTATAAGTTGTAGAAACTTGAAAATTTTGTCAGTTGTTTATATTGGCATTTTCTTTATATAATTTTATTTTCAAAAGATTTCACTCATTTTTAATCAATTTATAGGCATTTGAAATATTCGATTTTTTTAATTTTTTTTTTTATAAATGTTGATAAAAAAAATGTAGCTCGGACGAAATACTTGAAAATTTAATAGAAGGGTCCACATAAGTTGTTCCCATTCAAAAATTATAAAAATACATAGGCACAAAATTTTTTTATAAGCGTTTATAAGTGCTAATATTGACGAAAATCGTCAAAATCATGAATATTTGCTTATTTTTTGTAGTTAAAAATGTATAAACAATTTTTTATGAAAAGCTAAGAATTGAAAATGTAATACCAGGTTGTCCATAAGTTGAGCTTAGAAAAATTATAAAAAAAATTGATGATTATTCAATTAAAAAAATTTTTCGAGTGTTTAAATTTTCATGAAATCAAAATTCACGCGTTAAAATAAAATAATAACAATATTTAAATAAAATATATCCTAGACTGACAAATCATCTCCGTTCAGAATCGTTTTTCGTATACAATGATACCTATCATTGCATTCAAATTTAATAAACACATTATAGTACCCTACTCTATGACCGATGAGATGGACACCCCCTAATGTACAGCAGAGCGACATCCACTTACCAGCTTTTTTTAAGTTGTTAATCTATGTTGGTTCAAGTGATTAAAATAAAAATTTTTTTTACCTTATTTGAATTTTCATTTTTCTACGGCAGGTAGAAGGTTCTGAGTTACAATTTACACAGCTTAATCATATATATGACTGCGCCCCCCAAAGAACATTTCTGGATCCGCCCCTGTTCCGAAGAATGTGAAATCAAATTTTGCCCGTGAATTCATTATTAGATTCAAGTCAACGATTTATTTACAAACCAGTAACAGCAGGCAAATTACGAATGCGTTATATTATGCGACTATATTTTCCGATGGAATAATATTGAAATACATTAAATTCCCAACCTGATTCCGTGATTTTTGTTGTGCTAACCCCAACGCGAATTCTTATTATTTATCATCGTTATTTACGCCGAACACTCGGTACGCCCACGCGCGCGACGACATAGATCACTCACGGCGCTCGCTGTACCGTCCCGAAGTGCAGCGTTTACCGTGCGCGTCACGTCGCTGTTATTAAAGTCTCTCTCTTTCTCTCTCTGTCTCACCTGCGTCCATTATCAGATCACCGACGTCCGTGTTTTGATTGCCTTTGTGATCTCGCTTGATTTCCAACCACGTGGGTCTCAGCACGCTCGGCGACGCGGTCATCTCCTCCTGATGGTGTCCCTTGTTCTCGGCCCTGCACCCGAACCACCAGTAGCCGGAATTTCTGGGGAACGGCGGGTCCGCGGTGTCGACCTGCAAAAAAAAATCCAAAACGCGATAAGAGTCGGATCGTCACAGTCGCGTAAGATCGATCGGCGTAGAATCAGGGTGTTCTTTTTCCAAAGGGCTGTTTGCGTAGTGACGACGTCGTTGATTCGATAGCGAGCGATTTACATTGGAATATTTTTCGGCGTAAAAATCAAACTAGAGATAATATTATAGCGATGGTGATATGATTTATATACTACCTACTTATAAACACCCCAGGCATGATAATCTATACGACAATTAATGCTATTATAATTTCAAAATATTAATATAACTATGACCAGAGTTTATACTATACGAATTTCGATTTTTTTTTTATTAATTTTAAATACAACTTATGTTACTGTGTAATACAAAATAAGTCATACTATGACTATATATAACAATGACATGTTATGCACGTGTACCACATGAATACCAAACACGAACAACACGCTGATGTACGTTCTCGTCTTTTTTTTCTTGAAGATGATGTACGTGTAATTTAATATAAGTTATACTTACCTCTTAATCACCAAATAACCAAATAAGTTTTCCACGCGTTTCAAGCGTTCGTTTTAAAATTTAAACAATGAATGAATGAATTCACAAAACAATTCGTTTTAATTTAAACAAAAAATGAATAATAAAATAAACCACGTATTGCCGTTGCCGTATTGGGCTGATAGAATTCAGAAAAATACGTTATCAGTTAGCGAACATATAAAAATAGACATAATATATTATGTACATTTTTATCACATTGATAAGCTACATTATCAATCCAACAATAAACTTTTCTAAGGAACAAAATTATTGTTGTATTAACGATTTATATTGTAGTTGTGACAACTTGTATTGTTTATAATAGTCTGTCAATAGTATTGTTGTTTCAACAATAATATTTTACAATATCATCCTTTTTCTGATAATACATTTTTATTGAAGTGACAAGAAGATGATTGTCTTATTCTGTGATGATTAGTTGAACCACATTGTGTAAGATCAACCAAAAAAATATGCATTTTGCATTGAAATTCGGGCCCTACTCATGAGACTGCATAGACTCAGTAACAATATGTAAAAACATATATATATTTCTGTAATTGTAGTAACCATAGATAATAAAGAATAATTCTTGATTATCTATGGTAGTAACTTTGAGTATCTATGGTAGAGCTTTAAATCTTGATTGGTCATACATTGTAATGTTGCCAACCCAACCGATTATCAACTTTCAGACGTCGATGATCCATGGGATATTTCGAATTCGATAAGTTTTGATAACCGTGGTGGTGATCCTTTCGCTGTCGAATTACGGGTTTGTCAGCTGTTCAAAGTTTTAACCGGTGATCCGGACGCCGGTTAGTACTTAGTAGATTAGTGTGGTGAACGGAGCCGGACGATGGTTATGATTACGCAGCCACAATAAATTTACATCCGTTGTTGTCGGTGACCGTAACGGACGATAATATAATTTTGTACATTTTTCGTAATATTATGATATTTTATTAAAATAACATACACTAAATTCACAAAGTCATTTCGTAGAGCATATTATACAATCCGTGGCCGGACCTTGGTTATGGATTACACGACCTATGAATAAAATTACTGTACTCTTGATGCAATATTTGATAGTCGATTGGTGCCGCGAGAATTTTTCGAAAAAAATACGCAAGTATTAGTGTCAAATCAAAGAGTGGATTCATCGAATTCGATGGTTCCCGAAACAATGAACAGCCCGTATGAAAATGAAAACTCACTGGATCGTGTGGATGCGATTGTGTACAAAACATTGTCGTCTCCAACTCGGTCAAGTCCTACGGTAATTTAGTGGAGACATATTAGTGTGTAAATACAAATTGTAATACTGTTGGTGACAAAAAATTTAGTCTTGAGAAACACTTGAAGTAGGCAAGTAGTTATAAGTAAAATTTTATTCGAACTTTGTGCAATCATTGTTTTTTAAACAATTGTGAATAAAAATTAAAGAAAAGCTTATTTGTTAATTTATTATATTCAAGATACAGGTGAAACTATGATGCTTTATTGATTGCCTATCTTTTTGATGTATTGTGAACTGTGCAATTAAATTCAGGTCATTTATTGTAACACAAAGTACAGGTATAGCTGTAGAAAAGTGCCTCGACTTATTTTAAACCTTTTTTTTTATTACATTGTTAATTTTAATTGCTTTACCTACCATAATATAAGTTTTTGTCATAGCCCATCATAATCTTATTTTCTAACATCATAGCATTACACGAGATTAAGAACTTTGTACTTTTTATTTTAATAATCAAACTAATATTTATATTGACCTTTTTGTATAGATTCACATAAATCATTTCATAAATAGGTGAAATCTAGATATAAATTTATTCAATGAGTTTTGCTTGAACTGTAATCATAATTGGAATAAATATGCATCTATCTCATTTTATGTATTAGTAAAAGTTGTAAGACCTTCGCTCATCATTGTTTTGTTATTAGGTATCATTTATTATCTTAATTTATATTACTTAAAAGTATTGGAGATTGAAATAAACTATAATAATTATTTGTGTTTATTATACATTTTTATATTCTCTACAACACTACTACAACTAGCAGTTTTACAATGATAGAAATAAAATTATCCTCTGAGCTCTGCTTAGAATTTTATTTCGAATGTAATAATTTATTATTGTTTTAAAATTTTATATACCTAGTTCAGGTATTTAAAAAACTATTGAATGATAAGTAAGTTACAGTCAGTGCCGGTCAGTGGTACACTAAAGGCCCTGAATAAATTTTATAAAGGGACCTTATAATTAAATGACCCTCAGGCCCCTTAAAAATAGTACATATCAATGTTGAAACAATATTTTTTATTAAATGCTAGAATATTAATTATCCTACATAATTATAAAAAATTATATGGCATGCATTAAAAAAATATGTGACAGTAACATAGTAATTACTAAAAGTAATTAAGAAATTAATTAACTATTAAAGTGATATGTGTTGTACCTAAAATATAAATGTGATATGTTTTATCCATCAAACTAAAGTTTATTAAGAAATAAAACAATTTTGAAAAATTTAACATAATGAGTGTTCATAATTGGGTTGAAAAATTGATTAAATAGGTAAGAATCTGGGAAAATTATAATCAATTATAATAACTGGGTTTAACTAAGAACCCATTTCTAAATAATAAATTTAACATTTTTAATATAGGGAAAATGAAATAATGTTTTTAGAATATTATTGCATTCTTACATATGAATTAATTTGAAGACACAAATGTATAAATATTAACAATTTCAATTTTAAATACTTATAAAAAATAATAGTTTAAATCAATTTTTGTGGAACTTTGAGTATTTGTGGAAAACTGAGACAAATTTTTAGGTTTCAGTTAATTTTAACATACACATTTTTTTTCTAATACTTATATATTTATTTTTGCTAAAGTCCTCTAACCACAGAGCTATAACTAAGAACAATGTTCATGTAAAAAAAAAAAAAATAGCTCTCAAAATGTTATTATCTTATGATTATTACTTTTTTGAAGAAATATGTAGGTATCATATTTCTATAAACGTATGAAATGGAACCCCACAACATTTTTTCATCCTATTTCCTGAAACTATATTGCTCTAAGCCTCTGCCTCTGTTATTTCTTATGTCTAAAAAAATAAACTAAGGTTCAAAAAAAAGAAGAAAAAAAGAGTAGAGGCCACAGCCAGGCCGACTATAGCACTTGCCACTGTAGCAAGAAGTACTCTTAATGTAAATGAACTAGGAGTATAATCATAAAAATGGTCTATCCAAGTGCTGTACTCTCTTCCTTGATCCTACTAATTTTCGTCTTCAAATATCTGGTGTTTTTTTTTAGGCATTAATGTATAGAAGAAATCATCAACCATTGGAAGATCACGATTCTAATTCACAAGACAGTGGTTTTTTTTCAATACCAGCAGATGACTCTAGTTCATTAAATAGGTATTTTCTAAGTTAATTGTTATTTTTATTTCGTATCATGTGATAGTTTATTATATTGTGTATTTAGATTAATTGATGCTCAAAGTGTTACTTACAAAAGACACACGTCACTAAATATTTCTCGATCAAAATCATTTGCATGTCCTACTATTGCCCTAAAGAATACAGATGGTGACTTTATGGACAGTGTTGTATGTTAAAATTTCCTAACTTTCATAATATTAAATATTTTTCAATTCTATATTGTTATAACTTATTTTTGGTTCTAGTCTCAAAGTTCACTTCATGGCGAGTTTGATAATTTAATGGTTGGTGATATATTTAGTCAAAAATCACCTATCGTGAAACCTATTCTTAGACAAAGAAATGTAAGGTATTCTTCAGACATATCACAAAAAGCTGTATGTATTTATTTCATATTATAAACAAACTTTTCATTTTAAAATATGGTATACTTTAAAATAGGATTTACCTTTTGAAAACATAAATAATGCAGATGGTATTATGGGAAAACGAAAATTATTTAATGAATTAGAGTGTAATATTGAGATATCTGACACATCTAAAAGATTAAGACGTAATGTGAATCTTTTAATGTCATTTGAATCTCCGAAACTAGACATTGCAAAAACTTCTTCAACTGCTCCTGTATTTGATAGAAAAACTACCCTTTTTGACTATGGATTTTGCAAAGAAAGTACTTCAAAATTACAAAGATCATTTTCTACTACTGAAGACACTATAAAAGCTGCGTTTGAGAAAGGTAAAAAAATTCTTAAATTTATTTTGTGTATGGTATTTTTATTTTACCTTTGAAAAATTATTCATGTGTACTACTTATCGATTGTCAGGTGCAACTTAAATATGTTTTGTTATTCCAGGTAATACATGTGTATTCAATAAATCAATATGGTTTGAGAAGTAAATTAATTTTCTATTGGAACTTGGTGGATCATCATTAAATTAAAATTTTTGAACTTTTTTTAATGTTATTTCATTTGGTTTATATGGATATATATATATATATATATATATATATATATATATATATATAGTTAACATTTTTCCAAAATCAAACTAATTCTGAATTAACTATATATTGATTATTATAATCTATTTGTTCTTATATTAATACACCTATTTTTACAAGCTGATGTAAACTACTTATCTTTTATATTGTTATGATAAAATTTTCAACTATAATTATTATCAAAACTTATTAGTAAATTGATTTAGTAAAGTTTATTAAAACATAATTTTGTGCCACTTTTATACACTTCCTACTTAAGGATTGTCATTCTATAAAATACCAATAGTACTAAATTTTAAACTTGCTTATTTTCTGTCTTCTATAAAATGTGACACAGTAATATTTTTCTGGTAAAAAATATATAAAGTTATTACATATTTTTAAGATAAATTTTTGTTAGACATCGATGAAAACATAATAATTAAGAATGTATTACTTTCAATATCATTGATTTTCTGTTAGGACCATTTTACTGGTATAATTAAGACAAAAAGAAGAAAAAAATACAGTTTACTTTTCAAATGTTATTCTGTGGATTACATTTCTGTTAATGATCACTAATTTGTTGAGCTGTGATAATTTGAGTTTTCAAAACATATTAAAATATTTATTCAATATATATGCAATATATTCAAATACTTAAAATCATTTA
>JALBXZ010000143.1:0-100000 GCA_027580255.1 Therioaphis trifolii
CGTACACTAAAAAAAATTTGAGAAGCCAAATGAAGCTAAAAAATACATACTTTTTTTTGAAGCAAAAAAATCGTACACTAAAAAATAGGTAGAAATCGCCCGCCAAACCGGAAAAATTTGGCTTCTCGAATGGAGCCAGAACATACATACGTTTTTTTGAACAAAATAATTTCACACTAAAAAATAGGTGGACATCGCCCGCCAAACCGGTAAAATTTGGCTTCTCAAAATGGAGCCAGAACATACAAATACATACTACTCCCATGTTAAAAATGTGTCGTTGTAATTGCACTTCAATCTGGTTTTTCACTGATGTACGAACTGATACGAATAATTTCTGATTGTTTTGTTATATATATGATGTTTTGTTAATGTCAGCCTAATGATGACCTCATTGTATAATAATAAACACAAATATGATATTGCTTATTACGAATAATAAAACACGTTCATAATTTCTGAACGGTCTCTATATTGTTTGATTTGATGAATATGTTTTTTCTCTATACATTTTTTTCTATTTTTTATTATTTCCACTAAGTAGGTTACCGGATTTATTTTTTTGGTTATGGTATAAGGCCCCTCATATCTATCTGAAAATTTGTCTTTTTTAACATATTTTGTTTTAATTAAAACTTTCTCTCCTACATAAAATTCTATATAATTTTTTCCTTTATCTGCAAACCATTTTTGTTTATTAAACGCTTTTTTTAAAATTTCGGGTAGTTTCTCTCGAATTGTGTTCAATTTTTTTATTTCATCTATAACTGAGTGATCTAAGTTTGACGGAATAACTGCAATATCAAAAAGTGATTGAGGTTCATAGCCATGTACCAAATAAAAAGGGGTAAATCCCGTTGAAAAATGAATAGCCGTATTATATGCATGTAGTACTATCGGTAATACGTCAGTCCATTTTTCACCCTCTGCCACATACGGTAAAATCATATCAATAATTACCTGATTTTGTCTTTCTACTTGTCCTTGACTAGTAGGCCTATAAGCTATACCTTCCGTTTTTTCTATTCCTAAAGCTAATAGTAATTGTTTTATTACCTTTGCTGTAAAATGAGTCCCGTTGTCTGACCTGACTATACGAGGTGGGCCATATGTTAAAATTAATTCTAAAAGAAATCTTGTAGTTGATTTTGCATCAGCATATTTAAAAGGTTTTGCGTAACAAAATTTTGTTGCGTGACATGTAGCGACTAAAATATATTTGAACCCACGAGACATAATCATAGGACCTACGTAATCAATGCAAATGTCTTGAAAAGGGATACCATTAATAACTGTATTTGGCTGTAGCATACCTACTGCTGGTCGCTTATCAGGTTTGCGTTGTTGACAACTTTGACAAGACACTACATAATTTTTTATATCATTGTTCATAGAGGGCCAGTGGTATCGTGATCTAATTTTGTTAACAACTTTGTGAACTCCCAAATGAGCCCCTGACATTTTTTCGTCATGAAAATGTTTAATTACTTGTTTTATTTAATCGTTAGGTAAAGCTATTACTAATTTTGGTGTACCATTATATATGTTTCGATAATAAAGTAAATTATCTTCATTATTAATAATATAAGATTTCGCTTTTCTTATCCAATTTATTTCAGCCGAATTAGGATTTTGAATTGTTGAAATAATTTTTCGCAAGTAATCATCGCGCGTTTGTAATAAGTGAATATTAATGGGTTCAACTAGTGATATTATTTGCTTACTAGGCGTAAATGTAGACACTGTAATATCTATTGTTGTGTCGTCAAACACGTATTTTAACATACTAAACACAATATTCCAATCTAATTGATCTCGTCCACAAGCTATTTTTGGCATGGCTAATTTATTTATATTATGAGAACAACAGAAATTTTTTAAATATTTTATGGTATTGAATAAGGATTCATATGTTGGTTTTGAATTCGATTTTAACTTAGTTATCAAGTAAATTACATATTGACTATTAAATTTAAGGAACGATAACTGACCCACTTCCTTATTTTGAGCTATTAATTCGTCTACTTTTCCATATTTGTTTTTAAATTGAATAGCAATACCTCTACCCATTACGAAGTCTTTAGAGACACAATGTACTAAATTAAATGTCTCATCAAAATAGTTACTAAATAAATCTTCATTAACTTGTTTAATATTAAATCTAAATTTTATTCCCGCGTCATTTTTATTTTTAAAATCGTTATAAAAAATTTTGTTATTTAATTTTCCAAGAGAACTAATATTATAATTGTTTAAATTTGAATCGTCTTCGTAATTAATTTGTGTTGATTCATCAAAACCTATTGGGTGTCTTGATAAAAAATCAGCTGCTTTATTAAAAATGCCTTGTTTGTAAATAATATTAAAGTCATATCCTATTAATTTAGTTCTAATACGGTTTAGTACATGCGAGTCTAAATTTTCATTAAAATGTATTAGTACGGGTGTCGTAGTTAGTTTAATTTTTAAATCATTAAATGCATTTTCATGTTTAACTTCCCATTTTATTTTATCTTTTTTTGTTTTAAAATCACCTTTTGTTAGTTCAGTTAAAGGGAAAGTTATTTTACTAAAATTTGGTATATATCTCCGGAAATAATTGGCTAAGCCTAAAAAACTGCGTAACTGGTTTATATTCGTTGGGGAAGAGAACTGTCTAACCGCCATAAGTCCCTCATCAGTAGGACGAATACCTTTATTACTAATAATGTTTCCTAAATTTACATTTAGATACTTTTAATTTTAAATTTAATTGTTTAAATCTTTCTAAAGTTAATTCTAATGAATTTAAATGTTCATCGAACGTCTTGCCAAAACAAGTACAATCGTCTATATAATTAACATTAATTCTATAATTTAAGTTAGTCATAATTTTATTCATTGCTTCTTGATATTTGCTAGGTCCGTTACAAATTCCCATAGGCATTCTTTTAAATTGATATTTCCCTGTTGTTGTACAAAAAGCTGTTAATTCCTTTGTTTTTTTATTTAATTTTAGCTGGTGAAATCCGGACATTGCATCGAGACATGAAAAAAATGTATTACCGGCTAAACAGTCATAAATGCTTTGTATTACGGGTAATGGAAAGGATTCTTTTACAGTAATGCTATTTAATTTTCTATAGTCTAATACCATTCTATATTGTGTATTTGTATCTTTTTTTGTACCCTGAGATAGTCCCTTTGCAACTAAAAAAACTGGAAAAGAATATGGCGAGTGTGATGGCTCAATAATACCTGCCTGTAACATTTCTTGTGTCTGTTCTTCTATCTCATCTCGCTCAAATTTGCTTAGTTTAAAATTTGGTAACTTAATTGGAATAGAGTTTGTTATTTTAATATCTACCGGATCAGTATCAGATTCGCCTAAATCCCATTTTGATTTTGAAAATACGGTTTCGTATTTATGCAAAAGTGATAATAATTTATTTTTATCCTTGGTCGATAAATCCGGGTTGATATCGAATTTTAATTTATTATTTAATATATTATCATGTGGTACATTTTTTATTATTTTATTAAACTTTGCATGAGGTCTTGGATATTTGTCTAAATTATTATGATTTAAATTTTTTAAAGAAATTTGTTCAACCTGTTGTGAATATGGTGGTTCTATGTTTAATTTAGCTCTTTTCCCTAAAATTTCACGAGAAGTATCAATGGACCGAAAATCATTAGTGAAAGTAATTCTTTGTACTCTAAGTTTTGGATTACTATTATTACCATACCCTCCTGGTGTCCAGTGATTATCTTCGAAAAAAACAATTAAAAATCTTCTATTCGGTTTATAAAATGCTATGCCTGCAGTCGTATTTGAATTTTCTACATTAGGACAGATAATTAATAAATTGAAATCATAATAATTGGCAATGGCACAAATGTCTTCTCCTTCCAACCAAATCGGCTGATTATTTAATTTTATATTTAATAATTCCGCGATTTTTTCTGTTGCGACATTTATTTTCTCGTGCGCTAGCATTGCAGATAATGCGTGTATACCACAAAAACCATCGCTAGGTACTTCCTTTAATTTATAGCAACTCTCGGCAAAAAAACGCAAGCGTTCATTTATACTTAAATATGACATTTCTGCAGTTTTATTTTTAATATCTAATACATTTCCACTGCAGTTCGTTTTTATTAATTTTTGAGATTTATTTAAATTGTTTCTATCATTGCCAAATTTTAAAATTACTGACCCTTCACTTTTTGATAAGGTTATTTGTTTATTTACAAAATCAATATTTGCTTGGTATTTATTTAAAAAATCTGTACCCAATAAACTAGGTCCTACTAAATTTTCAACAACCATATACTTTCTTGGAAAGTCAACATTATCAAAATTAAGAGTTACATCAACTATACCAAGTAATTCTAAATTAGAGCCGTTTGCTGTAATTAATTTTACGAAATTTATTTGTTTAAGTTTAACTGGCGTTGGTAAATTTTTTACATTAATTATTGATACGGTAGCTTCTGTATCAATAACAAACGAATGATGAATTTTGTTTATTTTTCCGAATACTTCGAGTCGTGAACTCGGACTTCTAGTCGTAAATGAGATCGGATTACATGTTGAAATGAATTTTTTGTCTACATGGCTATTTTTTTCATCGAGCATAGTAACATTGTGAAATTTGTCATCATCATTTATTTCATTCATAATAGTGTCTATGTGTGCTTTATTACTTTTTTTACACTTGGTAAGGACAGGTTCTTTAAAAAATGTATCTAGGTCAAAATTCCAATTATTGTTACTTGAAAAATCGCTTTTAGAAATTACCTCATCTTTTTTATAAGTATTTATTAATTATTTTTTGTAATAAGGAAATATTGCGATCATGTTCTGTTTTTTATAACATTGGCTTATTTTGCTATTAGGATTTTTTATTTGACTCGAAGAATACCTAATTCTATTCTCCTGCTCAATTAGTTTTTTTGGGTTGGTACATTTTTATTCGAATCTATAGAATTATGTCTTGAATTCTCTCTAACAAAATTCGTATTAACCTCCTCTAATCTAACATCTTGACGATTAGAACCCGACTGTCCGCTGTAAATATTAGAATTTTTATGTGATATATTACCATTATTTGTTTTTCCCAAAAATGTATTATTTTTACTAAAATCATTATTGCGGTTTGAATTGTTTGTATAATAATTATCATTCGATCGGTTTTGATTTGGATTATAATAACTTTCATTGTGTTGATTATCAAAATTATTATTAATATTTCTTCTATTATAAGTATTACTGAAATGTCGATCAACATTATTATTATTATTATTTTCGTAATGATCGTAGTTCCTTTGAAAATTTCGATTCTTATTGTAATTATTATTAAAATTTTGAGGACCATTAGAATTTCCATTATTATTAAAATTGTTATTATTATTATATCTTTAAATATTGTTAGAAAAAGGTCGATTATTGTAGTTATTAAAATTATTATCCCTGAAATTTCTATTATTTTGATTTCTAGTATAACTATTATTATTATTAAATCGTGTGAGATTGTTGTTATTAGGTCTACCACTGCCATATCCACTCTCCTGGCCCATACTTAAATTCCGTAACTGTTTTTTCAGTATTTCTATTTCACTTTCCATCCTTTCAGTATCTCTACTGCCTCTGTTCTCCTCTAACCTCATTAGTAAAGCCATCTCGTATTTTTTTAAATTATTTTCTATGCCCTTTATAGTTGAATTATCCAACATTTTTAACGTTTCGTAAATTTCCTTTGACAAACCCCTTAAAATATGTTCACATATGTCCTCTTCTTTCATATCTCTATCTATTCTATTACACAAATCGATTATATCTATCAAAAATGCATTTAATCCTTCTCCTTCCTTTAATTTTCTATTATATAATTGGGCCTGTAAACATTTATTATTTCCTACAGTTGTGAACTTTTCTTTCAATTGTAATTTCGCTTCATCCCACGTAATAGTGCGATTCTTTGATTTTATAATTCTAAAGAATTTTTCTGCTGTACCTTTTAAATAAATTGGCAAAAGCGTAATTTTTTCGAGATCACCCCATTCATTGATAATAGCTGCCAAATCGAAATTTTCAAAAAAAGTTTCTACGTCCTGTTCTAAGTCAGCCGAGAAAGACGAGGGTTGATGCACCATTTTAAATGCCATTTTTGGTTTTAAATTAAATTTATTTTTATTAATTATTGTTTTAAAATTATTATCTACCGTTGATTGTTCTCTTATTTCACTAGTTACCTTATTATTTTCTACTTCTGATTTAATGTTATTTGATTTTACATTAATATCTAAAGTTTGATTTAAAATTTCGGTTTTTTCAATTACTCCTAAGTTCTGGTTATTCATATTTAAGTTTGAATTATTATACAGGTTTTCTGTTTCATCAGATGTACGTAAGTCGTCAAGAAGATTTTTGATTTTATGTCCTATACTTAAAGTATCTACGTTATCCGTTTCGGTATTTTTTTGATCGTCTTCTATAAAAGTTACGTTGGACAAATTATCTCCACTATTATTTAAATTTATAGATAATTCCTCCTCTATAAAAGTTAACTCTGTATCATTAAGATTTTCTGTTTCTATTTCGTCAATGTTTTGGTCCCTTCTAAAAGATTTTATTGCTGAGCTAGCTAAATGTCTTAATTCTGCAATTGTATTTGAATCCTCACAATGTATGTTACAAAATTTTAAAAACCCCACTACTTCTGACATATAATAAATTGACCCATGCAATAGTTCTTTGTGTGATTATAAATTCGAATTTTTCCTTTTGTTGTAATTTATTAAATTCTTCTTTACTCAAAATTTTGACCTTATATAATGAGCAAAGTGTAAACTTTTTTAAAAATTTAGCAGAAAATGGTAATTTTCCGAATTTCGAATTTGGAAAAAATCTCCTAATGTTGATTCATCAGTTGAACGTATTAAAGAAAATAAATCTTCTTCGCTAGTTTCTAATTTAAAATTATTGTCTAAAAATTTAATGTTTTCGTTAGTTATTTTAGCTACTTGATTATTAATGTTTCGTTTAATATAATATTTATTATACATGAAAAGTTGCCTTTTTGAAAAACCCGTTAAAAGTATAATTTAATACTCATATATTAAGTAACCATAATCTACAACACAAAATAAATATCACAACACAAGGGGGGCTACCTTTGAATGTAGCTTAATGAAATAAATTCCAAAAACTGGATTCAAGGAACGAGGGCCTCCACCATATGTAAAGTCCCCTCTTTACCACCTTCTTTTTGTGTTATCGGTCGGGTGTAAGATATGTTTATTTTTTAAGAGGTCTCGGGGACTCGACCTCGGTGTGTGATACTTATAAATGCTATAGAACAGGGTTACCTCATATAAAAGTATAAGACGGCATATACATCCAATTAATTCATATATTAACATAAATACGATACTGAACATGCAGATGAAGAATGAGTAGGTGAGCACCGCGGGTTGATCTCAAGATCCTCAAGGATGATGTTGTTGCTCTGTCCGACTGATGTTCTTCGGATCTCTCCTCGGGTCCCTCTGCGCTTGTTACCATTATTCACCGTGTTATATGCCCACACCGTAAACCCTTGGTCAGCATTCATTCATGACCTCATTACCATTTCCGCACACTCAACATATTAGCATTTAGCAGTGCTATACTTAACGAGTGATGTACGATGTCGGTAGACGACAATCGTTACAAATGTAAAATGACAAAATTGTTTTTAATAAATTATAAGTTAATTGTTAATTGTGTATATTATTATATTTTACAAAATCGTGAAAATAAATTAATTTGTTATCAAGAATCAAAATTGTTTAATTTCTTATGATAACTTTTTGGCGGCACTTGGCGGCATCCAAGGTTACTTATTTAACAATTATTTAACACAGAAAGATAGAGAGTGTCGTACCCTTGGTATTACCTCATCAAACACATTAACACACGTCTCTACCGTACTCTAAAATTGGCACGACACACGGCCGACGCCGTAATATTAATTAACGAGCCGCCGCCGTCCCAGCCGAAAACAGATACGCGCCGCCGCGCTGTTCACGTTAACACACACGCCACAAGTTGGGAAAGAAGTTTTCCTGACCGACCAGCAAAAGCCACGGAAAATCCACATGTCTTGCCTAAAACCCGCAACTATCGACAGGGAGTAGTAACAAACAGAGACACCACTATTTATACTATAAATCCCCATAACACACCACAATTGCGCGTTTCATTAGAACACCATCAACAACAAGGAAAACCAGGATGGATCCCCGGAGGATGCTCAGGGAGATGGCGGAGTTGCTGGAGCGTGGCCAGCGAATCCTGGAGCAGACAGGTGTCAACGGCGGACGTCAGTTGGCAATAGCTGCAGGCGTCCGGGCAGCATCAGTGACAACACTACGCCAAGACCAGCGGCTGTGGGCGGCCTACAACTGGGGCAGGAAGGACCAGTTAGCCGCCTTCAACCAATCGCTTCGGTCCACCACCCAACCAGCTCGGGCAACACGCCAGCGCCCCCAGCAGCAACCGGCACGCGCTGTCACACAGGCACGCACTGCCACATCTGCACGCGCTACCCCACTGACACGCGCAGCCCCAGTGGTACGCTTAGCCCAACCAGCACGCCAACAGTCCACCAGCCGCCCAACTACCATCACACCAATCATCACCACTCAACCTGCCTCCACCAACCACACCATCAAGGCTGCCAAGTCGAAGGCACTCCTTGATCGGGCCAGAGAGCGAAGAAGGGAGCACCGCAGGGAAACGAAGAGGAACTTCCGCGCGATCCTCCGAGCCGAGAGAGAAGGCCCGAGGCAGTAGTATCGGCTGCAAAAGCAGGAGCTGCAGGCCACGGAGACACCACCCCTCTCGGAGCAGGTCCTCCCCGAACCCAAGTCTCGGAGCCGATACTCCTACGCCTTCTGAAGAAGAAGAAACAGGAGCATCGGCCACCAACCTGGTTGCGTCCGAGATCCAGGAGAAATCGATGTAGATCGACGACCGGATTTTGGACTTACCAGGTCCAACACTTCTGGCGATCATGGAGGTCAATGAGGACCTCCCCACATTTTACACGCTCCCAACATCACCCAGAGAGGACTAGGCACCTCAGTGTGATACGGACCGTCCCCAAAAGACTGGATTTCGTTAACACAGATGGTTGCCTACCCCACTACATTAACGCTGGTGAAGTGAGGGGTACTTGTACCACCTGGAAGGAAAAGTAAAGCTGGACAAGTTACCGATTGACCCGACCGCCCAATCCAGGACGTCATCGGCAAACAAGTCATACAGTGTAAAATAGGCAATAACCGGTACATGGGCGGGAATGTAACCGCGACGGGTGGTTTGACGGTGGAGTATGACGCGAACCCGTGTGACTGTGTCATTAGTCATACGTCATCGGCCACGTCTATATTATCTTATCAACCGCAAGTTCGCAGCACATACCATCAAAAAGCGAGAACCTGCTCACCTACCTAGCACAAGGAGGGCACGCGGGCGAACGGCTGCGAAGACGGCCGCTGCAACGGTCGTCGAAACGAGTCTACGCTGTTGCGCGAAACGAACACCACCCGTTCCCAACGCGGGTATATGCTTTTTGTGCATATTATTTTTTAAATTTTTTTTTCATTATTTTTTCTTGATTCTTCACCTGTGTGATACTTTTTTTGGTGTGTGAACAAAAAAATCGTTCGTTAATTTTTTCATCCAAAATCCGCGGTGTTAGAGATTTTATGCCATTCCATTACCCACGATAGTGTTGTGTAACCGTCCGACATCAACCGAAGGTAACCAATCCGAATGGACCACAACAATATAATAAAAAAAAAAAAACAAACATGAAAAAGATATATTAAAAGATAGATGCCTGCAGTTTTTAAAAATTCTATTGAAACAATTTCAACAAAGATTGCCCAAAAATATTCATTTATTTATTTATAATGATTAACGCCAATCGGCTTTTATACAAAGTACTTACATACAAAATAATAACAAATTTAAATAACAATATTAAAATAGTAAGACATAATAACAGTATTAAAAATAGTAAGACATCAAAAACCAATAATATGGTGAAACAAAAATAAAGGGCCCAGGCACGAAATTGTCACAAATTATATAAATTGTATACACGCATCAGACTAGATAGGGGTGCATTGGCAGCATAGTTGGACCGATCTGTTTGTAGGTAGAACGTGCCCTGGTATCGGGGTAATCCGAGTGTTGCTAGGAACATGGATATTAAGTTTCTCTAATAATCGAGGTGCATCAATTTTCCCATCGAATAAATCGGAGCCCAGAATAAATATATAAATAAGCCCAGAAATAAATCGGTAAATATGTGTCTGATGTCTAACTGATAGTGACTCGAGACATAAAATATCATTTATTGGTTGATAGTCATGGGGTGGATGAGAATGTTTAGGCAGTACCCAGCATTATTCAAAAATCTGTTATGCACTCTATCAAGTCTAAGTATATCACCAACGGCATACGGATACCAGACAATAGAACCATAATCTAGTACCGAGCGTACTAGCGCACAATAGAGCACTGAGAGACATTTTGGAGAATTGAAACTCGCAGAATAACGTCTAATAAGACCAAGTATGCGCACAGCTTTGCCTACTATGTGATCAATGCGAGGACGAAAATCTAAAGATGATACAAAAAGGAAACCTAAGTCAATAATTTTGTCAACACGATCCAGATGTAGGCCATTGAGAAAATAGTCAAACATTATAATATTTCTAGAACGATAGAATGACATAACTTTGCATTTGGTAATATTTAGGGAGAGCCCAAAAATGTGGCACCAGATTGTTAGTTTTACCAAAATTCTTTGAAGTATTTGACAGTCTTCCATGGACGACACTGTGTGGAATATCTTAGCATCATCTGCAAATAACATGATCCTCGCTGGAGAAATGACCGAGCAAATAGAGTTAATAAATATATTAAATAGCAGGGGGCCTAGATGACTACCTTGGGGAACACCTGATAAAACTTTAAATGATGTAGATTTCATACCAAATAATGTAACAAATTGAACTCGATCAGACAGATAAGATCTCAACCAGGTTAGGAGTGGGTCACCAATTCCTAACCGATCCAAGACATATATCAGTGTATTATGATCAATCGAGTCGAAAACTTTTGAGAAGTCTGTGTAAACAACGTCAACTTGCCGCCTAGCTGAAAAAGCATCATGTACAAAAGATACAAAATCAATTGCACTAGTAGATGTTGACCGACCAGGAAAAAATCCGTGTTGGTCAACCGAGATGGTTGACAAGAGTGGACGCTGGATACGCTTCAGAACAATCGATTCAAACATTTTGCTAAGAATGGTAGACCAGAAATAGGGCGATAGATAGTGACATCAGTAGGGTCCCCCGATTTTAGAATAGGTGTAACACGGCTACATTTCCAAACGGAGGGGAAGATTCCTTCTGCTAGGGATTTGTTAAATATCGCACAGATCGGCAAAGTGAGATGGTTTCTACAACGATACAAAAAGATGGCTGAAATACCATCAGGTCCGGAACCCCGAGTAGTAGCAAGTGATTCAAGAGCAGCAGACACCTCATCAGGGGTAATTGTTATTGAGGATGGGAGAAACGAAAATTACTCTGTAGTTATCAAGTTCAACTGAGAATCAGATATCACCCTAGGTTTAACATAAACCTAGGAAAAATAAGAAGCGAACAGATCTGAAACTTGATCACCGGAGGCACTTATGGTATCGAGATGAACTTTCTCCGGTATATTCTGACTACCTTGAGCCTTACGGGCATAGTCCCAAAACGAGCGTGGATTGTTACACAACTGCTCTTGCATTTTACACGTATAGGCTCTGTACAGCTTTTTTGAATCAAATTTACATTGAGCACGTAAAAGAGAGAAACAACGGTAATTATAAAATCCACCAAATGTTTTAAAAATTGTATGGCCCTGTTTCTTTGTGACCAAAAGATCCTTGAGGCTCTTAGTTACCCAGGGTGGAAAGGATGAGTTACGAAAAGTGAGCAAAGGTACACAGTGATCAATGACATGCATAAGTGAGTTCTGTAAAAACTTAGCTGACTGCTCTGTCGTTAACGACGATAAATGTTTAGCCCAGTTAATATTTCATAAATCATAGTTTGCCTTAACGTAGTTACCATGTTTAAAATCGTGAAAAGAATGACTATTATTAAGGACAGGGATATCTAAGGGACATGTGCAGGATATAGTAAGCGCTGGATGATACACATCACACGGTAAGAGAGGCTCAGATGATTCCTCAACTTTGACAAATTTGTTATTTGTAAAAACTAAGTCAAGAAAAGAGTTAGATATATTAGGGACATTATTTTTTTGTTCAAAGTGAAGGGCTCCGTATTGATCACCGATCTGACGAACTTTATCAGTGACAGAACCATCATATTCATACTTTGGAAACAGTATCTCTGTTTTAGTAAAGAATGCTTTGCAAGTAGTTTAAGAAATTCTGACATTTTTGATGGAGATGTTTCAGTATGAAGTATTACGATTGATAAAGTGAATCATCAATGGAACAACTTAACCAATATTAAATGGGTTGAACTATTGAAAATAATATTATTTTTAGAACTATCATGAAAAATGTATTTTAACTTGGTATTATTATTTCTTAGGTTTCAAAATCTAGTCTATAGAAGCAAATTGAAAATTTATTTACATACAATTTGAACATGAAAAAATTATTATTATTATTTTATACTCACATAGAATTTTGAAAATTATGTTTTATTGAACAAAATAAATAATATTTTTGTAGATTTCAATTTCTTTCTAGTTCTTAAGTTTTGGGCTAGATAAATTAATATTTTATTCAGCAATTTCTAGCAAATTTTGAGAATAAATTATTAAGCATATACTAGCATATTTGTTATCAGCTATTTGATTTTTTTTGCTTCGTTTTCTGGCAACACTGATCAGCATAACTTAACCGCAATTAAATTCTCTATTGTTAACGAAGGCAACTTTCGTGAACTTTTAAGATTCAGCATTGTATCTGGTGACGATTGCCTGAAAAATCACTTACTTACAGCCCATTCAAAAGCTACATACATTTCACATACCACACAAGATCAATTAATTGAATGTTATCAAGAAGAAATACAATCGATTATTTTAAATGACGTAAAAAAAGTCGTTATTGCAGTATTATATTTGATGAGACCACGGATATAACTCATATTTCGCTAATGAGTTTAATATTAAGAAATATCGATGAAAATAATCAAGTTTTTGATCGCTTTATAGGATTTTTGAATTGTCGTGATAACACTTAGGCCCGGTATTACAATCATTGGTTTTATACCGATTACGATTTAACGCTCTGTAAAAGATAAATGCCTGTATTACAAACGTTCGTAAGAGTAAAAATAGTTGATTACGCTTCGGTTTAGTTATCGGCCGATATCTGGCGGTTAAAATATTATTACAGATCGTTAAAGCTTTTGATTGGCAGTTGAGTTTGAGTTTTTCTACTATCAATTGAATGTTATCAATTTGTTTTTACGTATTTGTTTGAAAGTGGTTATATAAATTAATAATTTGTTGTTCATTTTTAAATTGGTAATGGATATTTTAAATTATATCGATATTATTGATAATTCTGAAAGTGATTCAGATCACAGTTTATTTGAACTTGCTGAACTAGTAGGTTTCCCTCGAAAAGTTAAAGTCATTCGTGATCGACCTGATCATTTTCAGACTTGGAGAGAACAGAAAGCAGTTGTTTTCTATAAATTTAATGTTCAGACAATATGTGATGCCCATCTGCGTATACAAGATATTATTGTTAGATGGCCTGGTAGTACGCATGATTCAAATATTACATTTTAATATTGTTGCCGCCGAAAACGGCAACAATAATTTAGTTAATTAGGTCGCCTGGCCTAATTAAAATGGTCGGCCACACACGCACACACACGCATTACATAACACCGTAGATTTAAGTTCATGTTATCTGTGTTGTGAATATTATATAAGATTATTTAAATTGTGTCGTGTGTGAATTATATTTCGTGCCCCGTATTCCCTGTCTTGTTCCGTCCACCGTACGTGGAATATCCGCTGTGTGCGATCTATATTTTTTCCTTTTACCCGTGCGCGAATCGCCACTAAATGTTTTGAGTTTTATTTATTTGTGTGCAATTCACCGTTATTATTTACATCCTTTTTTTTATATATTATATTTTTATTAGTGTGTGTGTGTGTGTGTTACTATTTAATTATTTTATATTCTGCGTGTGTGTTGTAGGTGTTATATTTTTTATTTATACAGGTTAGGTCGAGTAGCAGCTGGCCAGTCTGCGCTCCACAAACTACTGTGAGTTATTTTATTAGTATATTTTTGATACATTTATTATTATATTCTGTCGTGCCACAAGGGCCGTACCTTATTTTATATTATTTATTATTATATTCTGTCGTGCCACAAGGGCCGTACCTTATTTTATATTATTTATTATTATATTCTGTCGTGCCACAAGGGCCGTACATTATTTTATATTATTTATTATTATATTCTGTCGTGCCACAAGGGCCGTACATAATTTTATATTTATATCGTTTAGCCATAAGGGCTTTGATTAATTAATACCATATTTTTTATCTTGTGTGTTGCTGTGATTTATTTATTTTTTGTCTTATTATAATCTATTATTTAATTGTTGAGCCAACCAGGCTACCGTGAATTATTTATTTTATTTATTAATTATTATACAGCAACACAGTTACCATATTTACATCTGCATTACCACTTTTTTATTTAATTTAGTTACCTTGTCCATTAGTTTTAAGTATACACACCACACGCATACACACTTACACATTTCACAACACACATAGTCGGACAGTATTTGCGCGGCGAACCCAACCACTGCTGTCCGATCTATTTACAATTAACACACATACACACAAGTGTGGCCGATCGAGCCGTTAACGACGCAGCGGTCGGCGTAAATTTAATAATTAGGTGACCGGGCGCGCGTAATATCGCTTTATGCTCCCGACCCGTTCAAATATTGTAACTTTACATTGAATAATGGACCAATATTTTATTACCAAGTTAGTAAGCTCTTCTTCTTCTTGGATGCTGAAGTTTTTACTTTTTAATTTTTTATCATCCATTTTAGTAAAATTAAAGACAAAAGAACGAATAAACCAAAAATCGTAAAATATATCAAAAACGCTTTTCCACTTTTATTAACAATGATATTAGCTTATCATATTTCAGATTTTACTGTAATCATCGAAATGTTTACATTATCAGTTGGTTACGTGAAAGAACATTTACAAATGATTGTAATACTACTATCAGTTTAACACTCCGTAAATGATTTAACGGTCCTCTACGTAACCAGCGACAAAACCAATGATTGTGATACCGGGCCTTATGACAATACAAATTTTGACGAAGAAGTTCAAAAGAGCGAACCCAAATTGACGGGAGAAAAATTGGGAAACCTGGTAATATCTTTTTTAAAAGCATGTCATTGGATTTTGAAAATTGTGTTGGTATAAGAACTAATGGTTGTTCGGTCATGACCTCTCAACTTCGTGGTGCTGTTATTAAATCCAAAAATATTGTGTAAATGCCATACACAGTCCCTGTTCTAACCACGCGTTAAATTTATCGATTTCAAAGTCATCAGACGTACAGCTTGTAAGAAATACTATGGGTACAATAAAAGAAGTAATATCATTCTTTAAACTATCATCAAAGAGACAATTTGTTTTAAAGAACAATCTTAAAGGATGCAAACGTTCAATAACTAGTTTATGTGAAACGTCATACCAGCATTTTTCAATTTCAGAATTATTAGTCGAATATTTAATTCGGTACCGTATGTCGTAGGTACTATATGTACACCGACACCGCGCACCGCGTTAGCTTCTCACCAGCCACATCCCGGGTGGCGATGATATCGCACCGACACTTTCCTACCTACCTTGGACACCGGGCAGAGGGGAAAAGCTTTCGATGCCGATATGGTAGCGCACCAGTGGCCGGCGGGCTGTGTCTACGGACGAGGCCCCCATCTTTCGACGGACATCGGAGGTGACAACATCTTCGAACAATAAACCAATCACACCATCGTAGTAAACTTATAAATATTATATCTGAAAACCTGACTTATAGTATTGTGTAATATTATATTTATTTATATTTATTGAGCTACCGTGTCAATTGGCTCCCTGAAAGGAATCATCCCGGTAGCGGAAGAAAATCAAGGTAAGAGTTTTTTCGCAAGTATTACCTCGGATTTGCTATTTTTAAGTGTAATAATTAGATATTCCAGGTGTACAATATTTTTGGTTACGCATATTTTTACGTTTCTTTTCGAAGTCAATTAGGGAAACCACCTTTCCACCTATCCGCCGATAATAGTACATCACGCCGATTGTGAATTGGGCCGTTACATACGTGCCACCAGTCACTACAGCATTGTCGCCTTTATCGAAGCTTGATTATTTCGCGGCGCGGTATTTAGTCATTATCGGAAGTAGGTCAAACGACCTACAACAATATCTATATCAGCGGGCCATATCATCAAAAATAACATCAGTAGCGGACTGTTTGTTATTTTTTCGAAATCGTAATAAATACATTTTTCGCGAAATCTTTGTCTACGACGATTTGATCTACACCGAAACACTACACGTACTCAAATCAACAGACGGTGTACCGAATAGTAGTAATTAGAATTATTTATAATTAACACATTCGTGGACAACTACTGCTATAGCAGTATTTTCAAAAGTCGATGGACATATATCACTACTGCTATAGCAGTAGAATATAAATCGTTTAAAAAAACACATTACTGTTATAGCAGTATTAATTTCAATGATTTCATATGATAAACTGTGTTTTACTGTCCCACTACAACACTTCAAAACATCGGGCACTGAATTATTTATACGTTATTTTTAGCTTTATTTATCGTTAATTTGCTTTGGTATTTCCATAAGCCCCATCATCGGTAGGTACTGTTATCGTATTATGTCACAATATAAAATAATTTTCTACGTCATATCTAGTATTCACTATTCAGTTCGATTGTAAACATCGTTCATTGTGTATAGTGGTGTAGTGTGCGATAAATATTGTGATAATGTCAAATAAAAATATGGAAAAAGTGAGGGCATATTTAGACGAATCGTCTGATTCTTATTCAGACTTTACTGATCAAGACGATTCAGATGCTGATCCAAATTTTTCGTTGCCTAGTACAAGCCAAGATTCATTAGCAAATGTAGGGCAATCATATACTCTTACAAACACTGAAAGTGACACGAGTAATGAATCGTCCGAGGTAAGCTCTAGTGATGACGAAAACGTGAATATACCGGATAATAATGATGATCAGTGGTACGAAAATTGGGATGACATACCAGACTTCCAATTTGACAGTAGTACGTCTGGAATAAAAACAATGTACCTGACTCCGCAAAAGATAATCCTATACTAATATTTAATATGTTATGGACACGTGATATAACTGATACATTGATTTCTTCAACAAATAATTATGGCGTAAAATTGACTTCACAAATTCGTCCACATAAAAAACATTGTCGTATAGCTTATTTCAAAAAATTTTTTAGCTATTTGTCTACTTTCTGGATCTATTAAATTTTCGGTAATTCGAGATATGTTTTCCAACAACCCGCTTTATTATCTTCCTATCGTACCAAGAACAATGTCGGGTAGACGATTTGAACAAATTTTAAGATGTTTTAGTGTGGAATATTATGAACAAGAAATAATAAATATTTCTACTGATCTATTACAAAAAACTAATCCAATTTTTAAAACTCTTATAAACAATTTTCAACAAGCATATGTTCCAAACGAAGGTCTTTCACTGGATGAATCGCTTCTACTTCATCGTGGACGCCTATTATTTAGAATGTATATGAGACTTAAAAAAGCTAGGTATGGCATAAAAATTTTCGAACTCTGTTCATCAGACGGTTTTGTTTTAAATATGGAGATGTACAAAGGAAAAAGAGAAGAAATTCAAGTTGGCACCACTTCGAAAATAAATAGTTTAGTTTTGCGTCTTTTGGATCCTTTCCTTGATAAAGGTCATATAATTTTTATGGATAATTATTATAACAGTATAAGTCTTTCAAAAGAACTTCTGAATCGAAAAACACATACTGCTGGAACATTACGTAGTAACAGTAAAGGCAACCCTAAGGCTGGTTCTTATAATATCCGGTTAAAGTTAACGGACACTTAACCTGCGGAATTCTGCCGGTAAACATCTCACTAACCGCCGGTTAACCGTTAACAGGCACTTAACCGGACATTGTAAGAACCGGCCTAAATGTGTAACAACAAAAACGTTGAAATCTGGAGAATATATTTGGCATCGTCAAGGAAATATTTATATATCTAAGTGTTAATGATAAACACAAAGTATCAACCACAGCTTTGACTATCAAAAAATCGATTTTGAAAGGACAAAAATAAACCAATTGAAATTATTCATTATAATAATAATATGAGTGGTATAGATAGGTCTGACCAAATGGTGAAATATTACAGTAGCCCACGAAAATAGTCTCGCTGGTACAAAAAAGTATTATTTCATCTGTTAGATATTACAGTATGAAATAGTTTTTACATATACAAGAAACGGTTTAACTGCAGTTCTATGCCATTTAAAGATTTTTGCGATATTTTAATAAAAAATATGATAAATATTCCATTGAATGTAACAGCTTATCAACTATTTAATGTTCCAAAATCAAAAGATCCAAAAAAAAACGAACAATTACAGAAGAAGAACAACACTTCCAAGAAAAAATTCCACTTCCACCACAGTATAAACGAAAAGCGTACTTCAAAAACTGCAAAATGTGTACCAAGAAAAAGTTGAGGAAACAAACGCAATATCAGTGTAAAGATTGCAACGTTCCACTGTGTCCCGGATCATGTTTCGAAGAATTTCACATAAATATTTCGTAAGATACCTATTATTTTATATTGTAATAAAAGTATGTATTATATTTTGATTTTAAATAATTATTATTTTCTATAAGATTTTCTATTAATAATTTCATTAGTTTTCTTTTAAGTTAAATAAACAGAGTTGAATTATTGAAATCTTTATTTAATTCTGATTATCTAACCTTATTTAACTCTTAAAAAATGTCTTTAATCCATAAATTATAATTATACTGATATAGCAGTACAATGCTGTATGTAGTTGCAAATGACAATGTAATGGAACAGTATTGCTATAGCAGTACCTAAATTACTAAATAAACTGGTCTATCCGAATCGGAATTAGTACACTTTATTACTGGGCTTACGCGCGACGTGTTCCGTACGCACATTCGTTTACGGCAGCCGTCTTCTTTCGCCGAGCTTCGACGCATCGCGAACATTTTAGACCCCGTAACGAACACACACACACCCTCACCCGGCAAAGAGTTTGTCCACCGCGGAAAAGACTCTTACCAAACAAAAACGGGTGCATTCCCGAACCGTGGTCAACCGGCAACAAAAACACGCGTGACGTTTTCATCAAAACCGCCGCCACAGCCATGTAAATTTTGTGGGGAACTGCACTGGCAAAGTGACTGTCCCCATAAACCGACCACGTCGGGAAAGGGCGGGGGAGCCAGCAGGGATTAGTCCACCCTAGTTGCTCCAACACAACCCTCACCCCATCTTCACACATATTCGGTATTACGAACGGGAAAATTTTTAATGTCAACGACACGCGATATCTGTGTCAAACGCTTTCTGGTGGGTTGTGTTCCATGTCCATTTGGTATTCTCTTTTGTTAGTGCGCTTAAATGTCCGATGTCTTGTGAGAGGTCTCTGATGAATTTTCGATAAAAATTTATGAATCCCAGGAACAATTGTATTTGTTTCTTCGTCTTAGGCGTTTGGAAATTGTTGATTACTTGCACTTTGTCCGGGTCCATTGTGATTCCTTGCTCTGATATAACATGGCCGAGAAATACAATTTTGTTTTTTAGAAATTGTGATTTCTTTCGATTTATAGTTATATTATGCTCTACACATTTTTTAAATACTAATTCTAGATGGCACATATGTTCAGTGAAGCTTGTTGAAGTGATATATATATCGTCTACATATTTCACTGCAATTTTTAATATTTCTGGTCCCAAAACTTTATTCAATATTTCTGGAACTCCGCGACGGAATTGATAAGTCCAAATGGCAACACTTTGTATTGGTAATTCCTACCACGATATAGAAAAGCCGTAATCTCTCTGCATTCTTTCCGTAGTGGACACTGCCAATACCCAGCGGTCAAATCAATTGTGCTTAAGTATTTCATTCCCTTGAACTTCGTAATGATTTCTTCCATGTTCATCGGACATTCCCTATCTGGAATAATGACTGTATTTATCTTTCGGGCATCTAGGCATACACGTATATCGCCATTTTTTTCTGTGTACAGACAATGGGTGATGACCACGGGGATGTAGATGTTTTGATATTGTATTATGTCCATTTAGTATGTTGAGACATTGACTCCATACTTGAATTTGGATTTCTCTCGATTTCTGGTCTTGTTTTCTTCCTCGGACTCATTGTTGTTGTGGGTTTTCTTCTCGAGCACTGTAGTTGGGCGCCAATGTAACGATATGTGTTTGCGTGGTTGTCTAGTTTGATATACTCACACAGTTGATATAGCTAGCTTTTTTTTTATTGAACACTGATATATATATATATATATATATATATATATATATATATATATATATATATATATATATATATATACATACATATAATACTGTTTTGCTTTACAATCTTTCTCTTTTCCTTTTCAATCTTTATTTTAAATTTATATAAAGAGAATAATAAATTGGGGTTTACATATAAATATTTGTGTTTAATTTACTGATTACATAATTTCAGTAGATTTTTATGTACTTTAATACATTTTCTTCCTCTAATGATTGTTACATTCTCACTCTGCTATTGTGTATGGCCATAGCCATTTTTGCGCTAACATTTTTTTTTGTTTTTCCATAAGCCAATCCTTGTCATTTATTTTTAGTTCAAGTGGATAAACTTTACTGTCATACCGTGATTTTGTATTTTCTTTAGAATTGAATAATCATTGTTATAAGGATGATTGTCTTTTGCGGTAGATTATTTAGAATTTTGTTGATATTAAAATCATAACCGGATGCTTTTTTCCTTTTAATTTACTTGTTATAAATTTAATTTCACTTGGTGAGGTATGTTTTGCTGGAAGTGATATTGGAAGAGGACTGTTTATAAATTAGTTGATTTTTTCAAGGTGTTCATTGCTGGGATGTATATCAGTATGAGTTTTGAAAATGTTAGAGAAATGTTCGCCAAAAAGTTTTGCTTTTTCTTTATCAGAAATAGCCATGGATCTGTTAGGGGCAGTTATCAACAGATTTGCTGTTTCATATCAAGTAATTTTTTTGTGGTTTTCCAGAGTGAGCCGTCATTTGTTGTGTTTATGGATTGATATTTGATTTCAAAAATCTCTGTTTTGTGTTTTGATATTAATCTTTTGATGGTGTTTGTCAATTGATTAAATATTTGTTTATCAGATGGGTATCGATATTTTTGCCATCTTGAACGAACACAACGTTTATCAGAAATTAAAGTTCATACATTGATAGGCAAGCTTTGATAATGCTTTTGATTTATACTCCTTGAAGTATATGGGTATGATGATTTGTATATAGCTGATTGTATCGAGGTTGTGAGATCTTGGGCAGCGTTTTCTATGTCAGTTTTTGATTTAAGAAAGATTTTTTAGTTGGTGGTGTTTTGCATGATTTCAGCGAACTCATTCCATATTATTGGACCTTGTGATAAAGAAGGATGCATAGGGTTTAGATCTTGGGCTACGTTTAGTTGGAGCAGGACTGAAGTGTGGTCAAAGCTAAGATCGTTTAGCTAATTTTAATGATGAATATACACTATGGTGGTCCTTGTCTATAAGGTATAGATTTCTAATTCTGACATCTTAAATTATACTTCTTAATATTATTTGAATACTCTTAAAAATTATGTACAAGAAGTACGAAGTGAGTTTAACAACGTTAACTCATGTCACAAGTGAGTTGCCATATCAATTTTTTAAGAAAACAGCATATTTTTCTTAGATTTTCAGCATAGTAACAACTAACCTAACAATGTGTATTCATTTTTTAAAACGTTGGCCAGTAAAAAAGAACAGCCGGAATTGGCAAATTTTTTTTGACAATGTCAAGAGAAGATGGCAGAGGCTAGTGTAATGAGTCTGTCCACTGTACAACGAATATACAAGAAAAGTAAAACTATGTCTGTTCGTGTTGAAGAAGAAGAGTTAGGTGTCGGATGTTCAACTAACATTAAATTTCGATCACTTAGAAAACATTATAGCCGTAAAAAACCTCTCACTGAACTTTCGAATCGAAACGATTTTTAAAGTGAATCGGTAAGAAGAGTTATCCATAACTTTTATGATAAAGGCGAATTTACTACATGTGCGAAAATAACGTTATATCGCTCTCGTGCGTTCTGGATTAGAGTTTGATTCGAACTTTGATTGTATGGGATACAAACCATATAGGCAGGGGCGGCTCCAAGGGGGGGCCTTAGGGCCCCCCAAGCCCTTATTTATAAAAAAAATGTATATTGTTAACAAAAAATGCATATTATAATATTGTCATAATATGGACTATAATATGAGCCCTGGAGCTTACGACGGTGTATATATCGACGATGTACCTGCTGGATGCAATCTATTTTACGAAGAACCAATAAGGCTATAAATAAACTATATTGATATAAAATTTACTATGGTCTGATACTATGATATTATTATTTTATTATGTTCAAAATATGAATGTTGAATTGCGTAGCACACATTTCTGTACGGACTACGGGAATACTAAGAAGTAAGAATATTATTACCTTTACCAGTTAGTGTTGCCTCTGCTGAAAGGAGTTTCTCCACACTTCGGAGACTGAAAACCTGGCTTCGCTCAAGGATAAGTGAAGATAGGCTATCAGCATTATGCCTACTTAATGTTTATAATAAAATTAATATTCTAGATCAAATAGATCATATTATTGATATTTTCGCCAATTTAAAAAATAGACGTCTTGAGTTTGTGTTGTACAAATTGTTGTTTTCTTTTTGTTATAAGATTTTGTGAAATTATAACTTGCCCCCCCTAACCTAGGCTCTGGAGCCGCACCTGCATATAGGTCTTATAGATAAAATAGAAACAGAACAGAGACGTTTTATCCTGTTTATTGTTTACAATGATGTTGACAAATCAATATGTCAGGTTGTCCTATAACTGATGTTGAAACGGTGTAACTTGTCTCACTACAAGCTGGACGTTAATTTGTAGATGTTTCATTCATTTTTAAAATGCTTAATGGTATGATTGATTGTCCAGAGATATTGGAAACAATTGGAATCAGAGTACCAAGTATAAACACACGACATCATAACCATTTCTTTAGAGTTCTATAAAAATAATTTTGTTGTAAATAGCCCTCTTCATCGTATGCTTCGATTCTGCAATGAACTAAACAATTTTGATATTTGTATTGATAATATCAACTAGTTACGTATCCGTGCTGTAAATTAATTATAATTCGATGGTGCTCACGAAAAACTTGGTTAAGTCTAAAATTTGTGAAAACGAGTTTATATCATGTCTAGATACAGACAAATCATGCGGTGTTTTGGGTAAAACGGTCTAAGTCATACACCGATTATACCAGTTGTTATACACTTATGAAAAGTAGACCATTTCACAAAATTATTTTTTTGTTTGAGAAAAACCAGTTATGTGACTTAGACGATTTTGTACATACTATTATCATTGCGTAATTTGGCCTATGTAAACTTAGACAACTTAACACTAAAATAATTATATGTAATAAAGTGGTTAAGTGACTTAGCGGTGTGTGAAAATAATTGCATGTAGACATAGTTTAATTAATTTAATAAAACAACCACTCCCCATTTTTGTAATATCTGTTACAATCAGCTGGGCTCTTTATTTGTGACTATCAATAATAAGTATTATTGTAATCATAGATAATAAAGAATTTATTATCTATGATTGTAATAATTCATGGTTTATCAATCATAAAATTATGCTTGTACATACAATTTTAACATATAGTTTATAAATTATTTTATTTTATGTTATTCATAGTAGCAACTATACAAACGTTGTACTATTTAAATATTTATTATAGTGTTATATAGGGGGGTCAACCCCCCCCCCCCCAATGATGAAAAATGCTATGAAAAAATAATTGACAAATTTGCATTACTCAAAGACATAAGAATAGATTTAATTTACAAAACATAATATAAAAAAAGATTTATTTTTATAATATTTTTGTTTTTGTTTTAGTATATGAGATTTATGAAATAAGTATTTTTTTTTTATGTATAGGTATGACATTTGAAATAAAGTAATAAATATTTTATGGTTTATTATTAATATATTTTTAAGGGATAGTATTAAGTATTATTTATTAATTGAGTTATATTAAAAGTAAACTTGAAACTCATTGACAGCATATTTACAGACATTTATTTTAACAGCATTTTTTTCTCCAATACATTTTGAAAATATCTGCCTCATCACTCATACGGTTCACGAGCCGCCACTGGTTATGATGATACATTAACCGTTCAAGGACTAGATGATCTAGAAACAACAAATATTACGAGGGGATTCAGAACTGCTTTAACTGTCAGAGACCAATTTGCTAATTATTTTATGACTGAAGGTCAAGTTGAATGGCAATACAATAAAATTTAATACTTCAAAAATGTTTATAATATTAGTTTTAAGTTTTTTTAAATAATAATTTAATGTTACTTTTACATTTCTAAACTAAATATTTCAATAAAATAATTATTTTAATCATTTTTAAATTATATTCGGTCTATCTATATAATAGGTACATAAATCATATAATTAAAATTATCAAATAATATTAGGTATTAAATAATAGGTATACAATATAAATATAATTATATTTAATATAAATTATATTACCTATATTATATTATATTAAAATAGATCACCTATTTCCTTTTTTTCGTTTATATTACATTCATTATGGGTACTGATTATGTCCACCAACTCTTCCCAACTCTTCTTTTTTTAAATACGATTTGCATACTCTTCACTTGCAGAATTCCAAATGGCAGGATGATTTTCTACTTCAAATATAAATTTTCCTGTATCGAAATTTCGGCTGTCAATTTTGTTTAACACACAGTGCAGATACGTCTGGTCGCGTGACTGGTGGTCACTGATAGTATAAGTAGTCTCGATCAACTTAGAAGAACGCGCGTTTTTCATAAGAAACCATACAAATGTTTTGGTGACGCCACTTTATGTGATCGTGCGTCCAGCTATTTTGGTCGCGACCGTTGCGACTGGTGGCGCCACCAATTTGGCCGCGCTACCACGTGTAAAAACCATTATCTATACCCTGTTCAATGAGAGAACGCACGGGCCGCCCGACGAAAATTGGTTTGTTCTGCGCAGGTCACACCCACTACCGGCCGATGTCCGTAATCGACAGCGGTCGGAGGGAATCGGTTGCGCTAGTGGCGCGCCGCGCCGGTGCCGCGTTAGTCGTCACCAGTTGTGTTTCACATTTGTCAAAACGTTATTTACCACTAGAGCGCGGATTTGTATGCGTTCTTTTTTACGTTAACGTCGCAGCGATTAGGATTTTGGAAGGGGAAAATTGGCCTCGCGAGCCACTCGGTCGTCAGTCTACATGCGCGGATTCCGTGCGTTGTCTCATTGAACAGGGTATAGTTCTATGTTTCCTTTGGCTGCGCCACCATGGTAACTAAAACTAATAAAAAAATGGTAAACGAAATATGTGGTAACTGTGGTTGCTGTATTAAAGAGAATAAATAAATAACAGACTATAAATTAATGAAATTCACAACAACACACAAATATAAATTTCAGATAAATAATAATTACGGCCTGTTTGGTACGCCAATAATAATAATAATAATAATAATAATTTGATAATAATTGCCTTGGTTGGCGCAACAATAATAATTAAAAAATAAATAAATAAACAAACAGAATCCACAAATGGTCGGAGCACTGCTGGCCAGCAGCCGCTTTCATGTTCCTATATAAAATAAATATAAAAATTGCACAAACACTTAATCAACAAAATAAATATAAATAATTTGTGACGATTCGCGCACACAAATAATTACAAAAGTGATATAGCCGCGATACGGCGCACGGTATATAAAAAATCACAGATAAAAAATCACAATTGGTGGCGATTCGCGCACACCAAATAATTTAAAAAATAGAAAGAAAAATGTAATAGCTATTAGAGCCTGATAGTACATAAAAACAATATTAATAATCTAAACTAGGCGATTTTCGCACAGGTAAAAATGTGTTACACAGCGAACAGAACTCGACACTCGCATTAGGCGGCTGAACACAAACTAATGCAGTGGTTCCCAAACTGTGCTCCGCGGAGCCCTTGGGGCTCCGCAATGGTTTTCCAAGGGCTCCGTTCATTTTTTTTGTTGTCCCGCTTACTTTAACTTCGAATGGAAGTTTTTTCAATTTTGAAAGACAATAATAGTTTGCTAACAGATTATATGAATGACGAGGAATCGTTGTGCAAATTATGTTATTTGGCAGATATGTTTTCAATAATGAATGAATTTAGCACATCTATACAAGGAAAACAAGACAATATTTGATATTTATGATAACATTTTTGCGCTAAAGAAAAAAATAGCATTCTACATTGAAAGCATCGACAATAAAGACCTGACATGTTTTTCATTGACTTCAAACTTTTTACAAGAAAAATTAACAATAAATGAATCATTATTAGATGTAATAAAAGAACACCTCAATAATTTGCTTCAAAATTTGAATTCATACTTTCCAAATGATGTTCAAGAACCGATTCGAAAAAACTATGAGTGAATTCTAAATCCATTTTCAGTGACGTCAAAACCAGCAGCTTTTAATGCAGCAGAATACGAGGTTCTTATTGATATGGTTTCGGATAGCTACTATCAGACATCATTTAAAAGCAAACCAATATCTGAATTTTGGGCTCAGTTAGGGGAAGATTATTTAATAATAAGTTCAAAAGCTAAACTGCTTTTACTGCCTTTTGGTACGACGTATCTTTGTGAAACCGCTTTTTCGAGGTATACAGCTACAAAAACCCAATATCAATCACGTTTGGATGCAGAAAACGATATGCGTCTTCAACTGACTTCTGTGATACCGGATATCAACAAACTCAGTAGTAAAAAGCAGGCCCATTGTTCACATTAAAACTCACACATCAAGATGTATACAATATACATGTAACGTTGTATTATTTTTTAAATATTTTTAACATTTTATTCTAATTTTGTAGATTTCAATATTAAACAATATTTTCTCCAGTTTTTTTAAAACTATTGTTTCCTTTATAGACTTATAGTATGTATGTATACAGTTCGTGTTAATTATGCTTCATAGAACACAGGCAAATACAAATGAACGTTAAATATTTCTTGGGGCTCCACGAGAAACTTTTTCTTAAAAAAAGGCTCCGAGGCTGAAAAAGTTTGGGAACCGCTGGACTAACGTATACAAGTTGCCAGGTGAAACGAAACAAATAGCGCAACAAATTACTTATAATCGTGCTACGTAACGCTCTTAACATTTTTCATAAATCGAATCATTATCAGTAAATTATCATGAATTGGTAAACAATTTCATTTCTATACATGATTTCCATTATAATGATACAACGTAACACAAATTATGAATTATTATAATCAATTAATATAATTTTCAATTATAAATAGTAGTAGTTAGGCAAGGAAATCAAACATACTCTTTTATACTAAAAAAATTAAATATACAAATTATATAAAATGTTATCTTTTATTTAACATTTGTAATAGAAATTACAGTAGAGAACTTATAATTATGTTGTAATATATATGTTTTAGGTAACTTTTTTATTGCAAATAAAAATTTTATAACTTTATCTTTATAAAACTTAATCAGTTATAATCTTATAGGCTACAAATCTTAATACATCATCAACAACAAATAATTAAAAATCTCAATTAAAATAAATTTGAAACAAAACAAAAAATTAACAATAGTTATTAGTAACATTCTTATTGTAAATATAATAATATCATCACATTTGTATTTCTTAAAATTGCATAACTGAATATAATTGTACACATTGGTCAAAAAATCCAATTTAAAAAAAAAATAAAATTAATCAATCAGACTCTGAGTTCTCTTCATCTGATTCACTGTTTTCATAAATACATTGGTTGAATTTTTTTAAATGCTGTTCAGTAATATCATAATTGATGCAACATTTACAAGAATTCTGTACATCTAATTTAGTTCTAACTAAAGCCTTTAATGTGCTGGTCTTAAGACGATTTCTTTTTTTTGTTTTTATATCAGTTAACATCAAGGGCGTCCACAGGGAGGGGCAAGTAGGGACATATGCCCCCCCCCCTTGGATTTTTTATGTGTCAATTATCATAATCATTATGTAGTATAAAATATCACGAAATAAATATTTTTTAAATTAAAATTTTTTTTTTAAAACGTTGAGTGCCACGGTCGACAAATTTTATGTGGATCTTTATGAGTGTTTTAAGTCATCGGTTTTCAATGCACCGTTTCGACTTTTATAAGTGAATATTTAGTAGGATCTCGTGATTTCATTAGTATCATTGATTATAAATACTAAAATACTATAAAATATAAAATTTTCAAATCAATGATTACATTTTATTTATATAAAAAAATGCATTTGTTAATTTAAAGTTACACAATAATACATTTAAATTAATACTGTAAGATTAAGTTATAACGTTCTAACTATACACATAATTAAAGAGCGAATTTTTATGTTCTTAAAACCTTAAAATATTCTCTAAATATTCCTTAAATTTGTAAAAAATGCAATAATGATTTTTTTCTAAAATAGATACAATAAATAACTGTTAAGCGCCATTTTCTTGGTAACAGGTAAACTATTGAATAATAAAAAATGTAAATCAGTTGATACATAGCTATGTAAATATAATAAAATATAATTTAAAAAAACATAATTGTTTAATAAAAAATAAAAGATAACTTTGCACCATTCCTTAGGAACATAACCAATTCGATTACAGACAAGTAGATAATTTAATGATTTTGAATTTTTATCACTCGTTAATCAAATAATTTTTTTTCCTAGAAAAAAATATTGCTAGAAAAAATCACATTTCGAGAAATTAACAAAATATATGAAATTTCATAAACAATAATAGAATATAATCTAAAATATAAAAAAATAGGCGAAATATTCTCTAATGTCCAAAATATGCTTTATTATGCAAAATTATTTTTTTCTTCAAACTCTGTGAAAGATAAATCATCCACATTTTTCACCCTCGTTAAGTCGCATAAAAGCAATAAAAATATGTAATACATAACCTAAAGATCCACTCTTTACTCATAATTAATAATTTAATTTTTATGTTCCCTACCTATATGATAGAAAACACGTCAAAAACATTAAGGTACTTTATCACTAAGATAAGGAAACAAAAATTGAAAAATTAAAATACCTTGCCCCCCCCTTGACAAATTCCTGCGGACGCCCTTGGTTAACATTGAAAATACTCGTTCGACGCCTGCATTTCCATGAGACAAAGTTAATATAACCATTGATTATAAATAATATAGATTGCTCACTGGGCGGTTTTTCGGTGGTCTACAATAAAACTCTCGGTAGATGGCGATAAGAGTCAACAACATTAATAAATTCTTATTTAATTTTTGTCGCTGTCGTTATCGCCGACTGTGGTGAGGGTATACAGGTTTTCAGCGCGGCGTCGGTGCGATACGCATTTTGTATCTTATCGCAGTCATCTTTTTTCCAGTTACAAATTAAATAATTGAAATTGATGTTACATCATACACCAAATAATGAATACTTATTTTACTTTTTACTTATTAAACTTTTACTACCTTTTTATTATTTTATTAAATATAAAAATGAATTATAAACAAATTTATAACAAAAATTAACTGTACATTTTTATTATATTTTAAAACTATTTATTTATTTTGTAGAACACGTAACTTGGCTGCATTTTGGACAGTTCTTCTTCCAAATTTCGCGTTCTCCCACTTACATTCCTTATACAATTTTGTTCTAAATAATAATTCTATTATATAGATGTGGTATCGCTGAGTCAAACATGTTATTCAAAATATCGATAAAGCTAGCAGTGTTATTAGCAGTCGATGATTTCAGTTCTCCGGTGGCAATACAGGTTTTTATTGCTGTGGAAACTGAATGACTAAATAATTGAATGGCCAATTTGCAATTCATTTTCTGAAATGGATTAGGTGCTAAATGAGTTGGTGTAATCTTTACCATTGCTCGAACTATATTTTAGATTCTGAGTGAAGCGAAGGGTCTTATGGTTTTACAGTGATGTTTATTATTATTTTTTTTCTGTAAACACTTTTTCGTATAGAAATCCTTGTCCAAAAGTTTCGTCCAGCAACTTTATAGATTCGAAATTGAACTGAGATGGTACTTTAGGAGGTCATTTTTCCAAAATCTCCATAGTTTTTCCAATAATCAAGAATAACGATCGAAAAACTGAGTAAAATCGGTAAAAATCCGCCGTAAACGAAGTTTTCACTGTTCAGATTTTAGGTATTTAGTCATAAATCGAAAAGTATTGAAGCGAGAAACTTGAAAATTTTATCCAATACCTATCAAATACATACTTTTTTATATTGGACAATATTTTCAGAACAATTATAGCACTTTTGATTTAAATATAGAACTTTTAATTTACCAAATTGTTTGAAAGTTTTTATGTACAGTAGAGTCCCGCTAATCCGGTCATCGCTAATCCGGACATCCGGATAATCCGGACAATTTATGTTTCGTATTTAGTACTCATGTATAATATATATATTCGAGAATACCCATAATTGAGATATGTATTATCGTTTCGATTATATACATATGTATTTGTAAATCAATAAATTTTGAATTCGTATAAACACATGAGGTGTTTTTTGACAGTATATTTATTGTGTTATTATTTATAGTGTTTATTAATGAGTAAGTTAAAAAAAAAAAACGTCATTTCGTTTAATCCGGATTTTCGATAATCCGGAGAGAGTCCGGTCCCATCTAGTCCGGATTAGCGGGACTCTACTGTAATATAATTTTAAATATTTGACAAAAAGTTCTGAAAATTTAATATGACCTCACTCATATACCTACCTAATTATCCTTACAAAAATTCAAAAATCGTGACTCAGGATTCTTTTTTTAAATTTATTTTGATTGTTCGATTGAAAATTTGTATCTTATAACATTTTTAATATTTGTTAAAAAGCTCTGAAATATTAAAATGACCTTACTTAAATAACTATACTTTCTCAAATATTCTAAAAAAAAATTTGAATATCGTTAGTCAGAATTTCTTTTAATACATGTTTTAATAAGTTAATATGAATTCGTATACGAAAATATTGGCTGTTTTTACGTTAATTTTCTGCTTAAAATCCGTTTAAAACTTTTTTGGTGTATCTGATCACAATAAAACTTGGAACATAGATATAAAAACATTTTTCGAATCTTTTGGTGACAGAAAATTTCTAATGAGTTATAACAATTGAAGTTTAAATGAGTTATATCTAATTGAATATTTTATGAGGGTTTATTTACAAAAAAACTCACCAAAAATTATACAAATACCTAACCGTAAAATACGTAAACAGTATTTAAATAATAATATATTATATTGCACTGAAGCTTTGCTCAGAATCGTTTTATACTAAAGAAATGAGTCATCATTTCTTTAAAACTAAATACATTCATCACCAATATCTTGTCCGAGGACCGAAGGGACGAAGGACGAACTTGTACCACCATCATCTCACTTACCAGCTTTTTTTGAATCTATACTGTACGCATTTTTAATATCGTATATTGACACAATTTTATTACTAGTAATTTCGAAATCTCCATACAATAAATTGTTTCTTAGGCTCTTCATTAAATGTGGCATATAATAGATAAAAAACAATTTTTTGCCATTTATTATAGTAGATGGGTCTTCATCTGTTCCTCCAAGAAGTTTAAACATACGTTGATTCTGAGTACTCTGATCACAAATAATGCAAGTCAGTAATAAATTACAAGACTCGGGTAATTCATTTTTATTATCAAATCATCATCCATTTATTAAAATTTTTAACATCAGTAAACATTTGCGTATAAATTTGTCGCAATAATTAATGCAGAATATTTTACAGCCACGTAAGTTACGCGGTGTGTTTGACACATTGATTATTTTTGTTCGTTCACACCGTGGATACGAATTCTACAATACTATATTGTATAATACCATATTACCTAATTACCTATGTCCTATAATCCTATATGATATTATATAAAATAATACAAATCAAAGCTAGGGATATCTTAGGCCTGAGATATTAGTTTGACGATTTTATTTATACAAAATAAATGTATAAAATCAATGTTTGTGTTTACCTTCTAGTGTTACGTGTCGTGACACACATCCGTTGATTGTCGTTAGTTTAATTTTTAATCAAACCAGATTAAGGTTGTATTCAATTTATGCGTACATGCTTGTATAATTGTTGAAAAATACAATTTATTGGTACCGTTATTTTTGGATATGATTAAAAAACCAAAATCGATTTATCAATCATTATGACATTTTACGGTTTTTTTTCAATGGTTCGGTAGTTCGTATGTTTTAAAAACTACTAACAGTTTCGTATAATAACCTTTCTAAAATATCAACTAGATACAATCTCTGATATTACTTAGTGTATGCACACTATGGCACGACTCGCGGGTGTAGTATTTACCGTGTAATATTAAGGGACGATATAGAAGGTGGAAAGCAATTTTAATAATATTAAGAACAGAGTTTTCAAAGGAGACAACTTACCTATAAGAGTAGACTATTTTGTAGAAAAGTTAATTTTTTACTATAATGGGGATCATTTACTATTACAAAATTCCGACTCAATTATTGCATCACCACCAAATATTAATACAGAAGACGATGTAGGTTCAAATTCTAATATAGATAAAGACAATAATAGTCTCAATTATAATTCACATAAAATTTCTTCGAAAGATACAACAATTAATACACGTGAAAATAAAAGTGCACACGTTGAAATCGTTGAATACAATTCAAATGAAGAAACCGACAAAGAACTTGAAATTAATTGTAATACAGATGAAGTATTTTGCATTGATCATCACGCTAATATTATTTCAAATGAAAATGTGTGTAGCACAAATGTTCAAGTCGAAGAAGATCACGATATAGAATTTAACGAAAACGGAAACAACTCGACAGTGAATATTATAGATGAAGAATGTAATACAAACACATGTTTGCCATGTAGAAATGGAGACTTTCCAACAGGTATACATAAGTGTGTAATTTGTAATATATCTGTTCACTTATTTGGTTGTTCAGTTAAACATGTAGACAGTGAAGAGGGCTACGGAGAATCTCGTATATGTTTATCATGTTTTAACCAAGCACAAGAAAATGAAGCAGAAGAACATTGGCAAAGAAAAAGAAAAATATCTAATATATCCCACACTCGATCTGCTAACTCTTATCTTGTTTCGCAGCCAGGATTCGATCATTTAGATTTGAACCAAAAAGGTTCTAAAAAGCCTATTATATTTTTGAAAAATGGGAATACTTTTCAAAATAAACCGTACCAGAAATAGGTAAAGTAATTTTAAATAATAGCTGTTCTCCAGATTCGTTATTGACGATTTTAGCTTGTGCTGCAGCTGATAGTAAAATTTATTTCGATTTTTTATCAAAAATTTCAAAAAAAGACAAAACTGCCAAATTTATTTTAAACAAGCTCAATACAACAACAAAGAAAACTATGCATAAAGAACGAATGATATTATTAGCTCCTCATTTTATATCCAAAGATAAAAAACTTGTTGGTGGTATTAGTACAATTGATGCAATGGATACACTGACTTCTACTGCTCAAAAATTATTAAAAAACATGCCATCATACAAAAAAATAAATCAATGTACAAATTATACCTGTGAAGAATTTTCCACGGAACAAAACTATGGAGTGGTGACTTTAACTGCTGTTGATGGAAGTATACATATACAAAAAGAAATGGAAATTTTTAATAAAAAAGAAAGTTTCATATGTTCCAATTGCAAGTCGGAAAGGTTTATAACAGTGAGTGTTAAATCTCATATTCTGATTGAATTGGTTGCTCTTCCTAAAGGTAAATATAAAATTATAAATCATAACTTAATTATACCACTAAAACATAAATACATAATAATTAAATAAATTTTAACGCCTTTTTTTTTTTTTTTTTTTTTTTTCCGTGGTAAAACTAGGACCGGGTGGGGACTGTTTCGCACATTACTGCCACCCGATCCCGTATCGTTTATTCACCGTTTTGTTTTTATTTTTACATACGTGGGGGCCTCTAACCACCCTGAAAATTCGGCGTTCCGCCCATAAGAATACGTAAAAACAACAAAATGATTTATTTAACGCTGCTGAATCGGCCGTCCAGCTACCGCCTGCCTGACGCGCTCTTCATCCTCCTTCCGCCCAAGAATCGACTCCACCATCCTACCAAACGCCAGTCTCTGGTTCTCCGCCGACGCCTCAACCCGTTGTCTTCTTCCTGCATCCTCAGGGAGGAGCTCCTGCTCCGGCCCCAGGATAATCTCGGGGACATCTTCCAGCCGTAGTTGCCGTCCTATGCATCGCTCCATCTCCAGCCTACTTTCCGCCCAATACGGACAATCGAACAGGGTGTGTTCAACCGAATCCTCTGGTTCATCACAGTGGTTGCAGCGAGGATCAATCGCCCTCTTCCTTTTCCATAAATAGAGCTGGAAGCATCCGTGGCCCGATAGTGCTTGGGCCATGTGGAATGACAAGTTTCCAAGCTTTGACTGGTTCACCCATCTCCGAATGTCTGGGATCATCCTCCTCGTCCACGCTGCCTTTGTCGTGTGGTTCCAAAGCTCCTGCCATTCACGCAGTGTCTCCTCACGTTCCTGCCTCCTGATGACAGCCACCGTCGTGGCCTCCCGCTTACGGGCCTCGATTCTGCGACGCTCATCGGCCAGAAGATGAGCTGGAGGTATCCTAGCCAAGACTAGTGCCGCCATATCTGACACGGTTCGGTAACACCTCGCAACCCGAATAGCGGCACCTCTTTGTGACTGACTGAGGGCTGTCCTGTTCCGGGCAGTCTTCGCCACCGCCAGTGCCCATACCGGCGAAGCATACAATAATTTGCTGTGGGCCACCGACATGAGCAGTCGCCTTCTGCACGCTGAAGGCCCCTGGACGTTCGGCATTAACCTCCCAAGAGCGGACACCGTTCGCCTGGCCGCAGCCGTCACCCACCTGATATGGGCCCCAAAGTTCAGTCTCGTGACCAACTGAAGGTACCTCATCGAGGGCTTTACCGGAATTTGCTGACCACCTATGAAGAAGTTAGGGTTCCGATAAGCCCGCTTCTTGGTCAGAACAATGGCCTCCGATTTCTGGGGTGCCACCTGCAATCCATTCTCCTGCATCCACCTGCATACTAAATCTAGAGCTGCATTGCCTATGTTCTCCAAGAGATCCGCATCTGGTGCCGTGATGACCATCGCAATGTCGTCGGCAAATCCCACCAGCTTAACTGCCTCGGGGAGCTCCTGCCGCAGGAGATCATCATAGAACACGTTCCATAGGCAAGGCCCAATGACCGAACCTTGCGGAACACCACATGATACCTCCATCCTGTGCGGACTTTCACCTACTTCGTCTACAATTAAATTTCGACCACTCAAATATGACCGTAGAAGACGTATCAGGTACGCTGGAAACCCTCGCCTTTGTAGTGCCGCATCGATACGTAGCCAAGGTGCTGAGTTGAATGCGTTTCTTACGTCGAGGGCAACAACTGCACACAATTGCCTCTTCCGTGATGGGCCCCTTGCCGCCTTCTCTGTTTGCTCTATAACGCACTTAATTGCGTCACCGGTCGATTTTCCTTGTCGGAAGCCAAATTGGTAGTCACTGAGGCTACTATTGGCGACCATATGGACGTTCAGTCTACCCAAAACTAGTCTCTCGAACAGCTTACCGACTCCATCCAGCAGAGAAAGAGGCCTGTAGCTTGAAGGTTCAGCCCGAGGTTTTGCACTTCCCTTGTACAATAGTACCAGCCTCGCTACCTTCCACCTGTCCGGGAAGACGCCCGTGGCGAGGCACTTGTTGAATAAATTCAATAGCATGGCTGGTCTCGCCTTAGCCAGCTCAACGACCACCTCGTTAGGGACGTAATCAGGGCCTGGAGCCTTCCCCCTCGGTAGCCTGGAAGCCATCAAGGCTAGCTCCTCTAGGTTAAAGAGCTCCACTTGGTGTTCAGAATGCATCAGAGCGTCCCCAGTCCATGGTTCCACCGGTCGAGGAGGAAATAAGGCGGTGGCAATAGCCAGCTCTTGGCCTAAAGGAAAGTGGGTCTTGGGGCCTAGGTTCCTCATTACTACCCTATAGGGGAGTCCCCAGGGATCCTCATCCACTAACTGGCAAAGTTTCTTCCAGGATTCACTCTGGGCCACCCGAATGGCCCTTCTCAGCTCCTTCCTGGCAGAAGAGTAGGCTGCTCTGTTCCTGTCCCTTTCCTCAACGTCCCCTCTCCGACCAGCGCGTTGGTACTGCCTGCGAGCCCTGCAGCTAGACCGGCGCAGTACCGCTAGCTCATCTGACCACCAATGTACGGATTTACGGCCCTGAATTAGGGTGCGTCGAGGCATGGAATGGTCACAAAGGTCTACCAGGATGTTATTCAGCGCATCAGCCATCTCATCAGCATCCGGCCTTGACGAAAGAGTGAGCTCTTGGGGAGTATTAGCGAGCCGTGATCGCAACTCCGACCAATCCAACTTTCTGGCCGCCCAACCACGAGCCACATGCAGTCTATTCATATCGAGTTGAGCCTCTCCAGATACTTCATAGGTAATGTATCGGTGGTCGCTCTCCGAATTCTGGTCCGAACGGACTCGCCAGTTTATTACCTCCGTACCAGGTTACAAACGAGCGAAGGTAACATCAACTATGGACTGCGCATTGTACCTAACGTAGGTGGGAGAAGAACCAGTATTACAAGTCGTCAAGTCGAGTGAGGCGACCAAGTCTACCAAGAGATTCCCTCTCGCTGAATTTTAACGCCTATAGAACTTGAAGCATCGACAAGTTTTCCTGATATAAATGATATAAATCAAGTGCAACAAAATTATGCAGGAAAAATTATGTGGACTTTGGACGAGATACCAAAGACATTAAATCTAAAGGATCGTACATATCACCTCAGAGGAACTGTTATATTTAATAGCGGTTTACGTACAGGTTTTAGAGTGACAAGTGGTCACTATAAAGCATTTGCATACAGGGCCAACAATTACTGGGAAGTGTATGATGACTTAAAAGAAAATGTAACACAGCCAAAACCAAAAAAGTATAATGTGGAAGTTCTATTATATACACTTTGAAAAATTTAAATAATGAACATAGGTACCTTTTAATTGTATAACTGTTATTTTAAAAAGAAATAAAAAAAACATTTAATATTACAATATGTTCATTAAAAATGTTTGTAAAAAGGTTAAACATAAAAACATATTTTGTAACATTAGCTATATTGTACCTACCCATATCATAAAAATATTAAAAGCTACGCACCACTTCTAGTTTGAGTTTCCAACTCCTGTCCGCAGACTGACTCAGTGTATCATTCGTAACTGAGAACCGGATATTTAACTTGAAATGTGATTTAAACTAAAAAATGACTTTATGAAACGTTTCCAGAACGTATAACCACAGATGATATGAATGTAATCTGTGGTTTAACTGACAGTGAACATTATGAAAATTATAAAATTGTAAACTTGAACATAATAACTATCTATCCAAATCATGTTTATTTTAAGTTAGAAATACCGCTGATCATTTATCTCAAATTTCAAAATTAATTTAAACATAGGAATATTACACGTTATTATTTTGTATTACCTTCATAATATTTGAAGATTTAAAATAAATATATCAATCTCATAAAGTTTTATTTGGTACAATTTTAAAAGTAAATCTTAACACCGTTATATTAATAATAAATTATGATTGCAGTTTAATTAAATTTAATACATTCAAATTTTTAAAATTGTAAATATTTTAAATGAGGGATGATTTTACAACTACACAACTCCGGTTTTTCCCGAGTTTGTGAGGTTGTACAAAAATTGATTTTGGTTGTACACAATTGTACAAAATAAAGTACATAATACTGTGCTGGTCGAATGTTGATAGTAAAAGAATTTGGCTTTGGTAGTGCTGGGGTAACGTTACCGCAGCACGGACATGGGAAAATCGGTTTTTCCCGAGTTTGTGAGGTTGTACAAAAATTGATTTTGGTTGTACAAAATTGTACAAAATAAAGTACATAATACTGTGCTGGTCGAATGTTGATAGTAAAAGAATTTGGCTTTGGTAGTGCTGGGGTAACGTTACCGCAGCACGGACATGGGAAAATCGGTTTTTCCCGAGTTTGTGAGGTTGTACAAAAATTGATTTTGGTTGTACAAAATTGTACAAAATAAAGTACATAATACTGTGCTGGTCTAATGTTGATAGTAAAAGAATTTGGCTTTGGTAGTGCTGGGGTAACGTTACCGCAGCACGGACATGGGAAAATCGGTTTTTCCCGAGTTTGTGAGGTTGTACAAAAATTGATTTTGGTTGTACAAAATTGTACAAAATTAAGTTCATAATACTAAGTAATTTTAAAATCCAAATTCTCATAGGGCAGTGCTGGGGTAACGGACCTTATAAAATTAATATAAAGAATAGACGAGACGTCAATTATTGAATGTTGCGCCTCTCCAGAAATCACTGCGACAGTCCCCACTGCTGCGCTAGTCAGACGTGACTACTAGCGATTGCAGCGTTACCGTGCACAACTAACCACGGGACCGCAGCGCAGCCTAACGATACCGTGCAAATAGCACGCCACCGAAAAACCGGCCAGTGAGCAATCTATAGTATTTATAATCAATGATATAACTAATGCCAACTCAGATAAGTTAGGAAAAACCGCACAGTCATTGTAGTTTTTAAGATTTTTTATTAACAACCAAAATTCAACCACTTCTGTAGGTATATTTTTTATATTTGTTTCAGAAATATAATTTCTAATAAAACTTATTTCATTTATTATATCTTGGGATCCGCATAACTAATTTCTTTATAGAATTGATCGTTAAAAGGTAGTCTTTTAATACTTTCTTCAATTATTTTTTGGTAGAAATAAATAATTATATTCATAAATTCTTTGTAATTTGAACTATGTTTACATGTGTTTAATAAAGTTCTAGTATCTTCCCCAATACATATTTGAGCATTTGATAGTAAATGAGAAGGGTTTTTAAAATTAAGTTTATCAATGGAGTTATTTGTGTATGATTCAGATTTTAAAAATTTAGAACCCATAACTCGAATAAATCTTGTACTCTCTTCATAAATTTTATAAATTAAAACTTTATCTGACTGAAAAAATGCATTAAATGAATTAATCAAAGGAAAAATAAAATGCAAAAAACACAAATATGCCTTATTATATGGATTTTGTATCTTCTGGTAAATTAATATGGCCACTGGATTTTTTTCTTCAAACTGAGCTAGAGTAAATAATTGTTTTATGACATTCCATTGATCTAAAACTCTATCGACACATTTAAGAAGACATAGCCATATTGTTTGGCTTGGTTGGAGTATTTTAACTTGTGATTCATTCATGAAAGTCTGAAATTCTCTTAAAACTGCTTTACGTTTTGGACTTCGAGAGAAATAAGTAGATATATTGTGCAATAAAATTTCTACTTTGTTTGGTATGCAAGAAGTGGCAGATGAAGCAATCAAATGAGCAGTGTGACAAATACATCCATTTACTACTACATGAGTGTTTTCTTTCAATAAATGTGTTTTGAAGGATTCATTGCAACCCATCATTACCGAAGCGTTGTCGCTACAATACCCAACAATATTTGTAGTACCTAGTTAAATTTTTTTAAACTATTTTTAAATAGAGTAAATAAACCTAATGCTGTACCATCATTAGCATTTACAGGAATGAGATCTAACATTTGGGTTTGTAGTTTGTTATTAGAGAAGTATTTAACCAATACCTACTGCCAACAATTTAGTATTACTAATACCCGTACATTCATCGAGGTAAATTGAAAATTTATTTTGTTTTAAATCATTTACAATATTTTCTTCGATAGTTTTGGAAAAAACATTTTTGATGATTTGGGTAAATTTTGTTCGTTTTAAAGAGATTTTTTTTGCTACTTTAGAATCATCATAAATAATAGGTTGTAACTGAGACAAATGATTAATACTATTAAAACTAATATTATGACATAAAATATATAAGACTTGTTTAAGTTCAGCTTTTTGTACTTTGATTTGAAAATTTGTTTGGTCCGGAGTAAATGTCAGTGGCAATACATTTTTGATACTAGAAACCGTTTTTAAATAGTTGACTTACTGTGGCGAATTATATCACTTTTTTTGCTTCCAAAAGTTGTGTTACATGAAATACATTTTGCTCTAGTAGGCTGATTTGATACAGGTTGTAGGCTGTAGCCATCCAACAAACCTATTATCACTAAGCCAAGATTCACTGAATAGTTGTTTTCTTATATTTTGAGTTTTTTTGTCTTTCGTTAATTCTCCGCGTGCTGTCTCTTGGATTTGGGAGTTAAATTTTTATCAAAATCATCATTCTGGGTACACTCTTTTGATGACTGGGCCTATAAAATATTAGGGATCAACCGTAAATATTGGTTTTATGTATAATATAATTATGTACGATGTTATGTATTTTGTAAGATGATGATTCATACTTTTGGTTCGCTGATTAAAAAACGCTTCATTTCGTCCTCGTGACATCAACCGTTCACTGTTCAGGCAAGATGCCAGTATTAAGCAAAATATGAAGAGATCGATTTCTTTTCCCTAAAACTGGGTCAAAAATAAATGAAATAACCATTTTACGAGGGTTTGAGGTGAAAAAGCGCTACAATATAGATATTATAGCAAAAGAGCCGCTACGATGAATACATGTTTAAAAGCGCTATGTGTAGCGCAATCCCGCTATACCTGGCAACACTGATACAATTTCCCGGGCGTATTAAAATCTAATTTTTAAAATTCACGATAACAATTAACTTAAATCTATGGTGTTATGTAATGTGCGTGTGTGTGTGTAGTCAGTAGTGTGACCGACCGGTGGCCGACCGGTATATTTAGGGTACTGCCACACTACGACGGTTACGCCGTACGGTTCAACCGTCGAAGTCAAAACCATCCGGTCTTACCCGTGTCACACAACAACGGTTTTAACGCTAATTTTGTCCATAAAGTGTTTTATAAATATCTGTAAAGATAATTTCTGGTCAGTAGATGCTCAGTAGTCAGTTCAGTTAAGACTGTGTTCTTGAAGTGACTTGTGTGCTGTTCAGTTAGTGTTGGAAATTAAAAAATATTATTTAGTGTCTAATTTTATGATAATTATTATAAAATATTATTTATGTGAGTATTCTTTTTTTAAAACGTAGTTAAATTGTATATTAATTAAAGTGAAAACATATTTTTTTAAGAAATGGATCGCCAAAAAACTTTAAAAGTTTTAGCTGTGGCTGAAGCATTTGGCTTATTAAACCCGCCCAGGGAAACAAAAAACAAACTAACAAAAAAAATGATAAAGTCCACTACTGGACGTCTTTGCCGTTGCAGTGTGACACAACTGATAAGAAACAATGTGTTTACAAAACCGACAGCGTGGCGGCAGTGCCGTGAAACCGTGACACGCAACGGTTTCTAGAGTCGCCGTGCGTTCATCGACGACGCTACCGTACAAATGAGGGGAACGCGTAAATCATCCGAAAATATTTGATCAGAAACGTATTTTAACCGAAAAATATTTTATCCGAAAAATACATTACCAGAAAAGTATTTTGTCAGAACTGTATTTAATCCGAAAATTATTTCAGTCGATCCGTATTAAATCCGAAAAATAATTCATCAGAACCGTATTATTTCCGAAATTATTTTGGACGAAAATAATTTACCCGAACGTATTTACTTTGAAAATTTTGTAGTCGAAAAATATTTCATCCGAATCATATTTTATCCAAAAAATAATTCATCAGAACTGTATTTTATCCCAAAAATATTTCATCCGAACGTATTTTATCCGAAAATAATAATTGAAAATTCTTTGGCTATTTTTATCATGTATAAGTTACCGATGCAGTTGATTCAGTTATCCTAATCTAATAATAATAAGCACAACTAACGTAATGCTAACACCATGATATATTCAATTGGAAAAACCAATCATAACGATATCGGATAAAATACGGTTCGGAGAAAATAATTTCGGATGAAAAGTTTTTCGGATAAAATACGGTTAGGATGAATTTTTTTTCGGATTAATTACGGTTCTTACAAAATATTATTTGGATTAAATACGTTTCGTTGTCATTATTTTCTAATAATATATTTACGGAATTCTTATTTTCGTTCGTAATATATTCGGTTAAAATATTTTTCGGAAGCTTTCTTTTCGTCTAGAATAATTTTCGGATTAAATACTTTTCTATAGGAATATTTTTCGGTGACAATATTTTAGTTCATATATTTTCGGAAAAAATATTTTCGACTGAAATATTTTCGGATATTTTATAGGTCACCCAAATGAGACACGGCGCGTAAAAACCTATGGCCCGGCGCACACCAATGCAGTGCGGTTTTGGCGCGGGGGCGGCAGTATCGCGCGAAAAACACTGCGTCCGCACCGCAAAAGCACACCAATGCTGTGCGGCGGTGGCGTGATCAGTTTTTTATTTATTAAAAAATACCAAAAATAATGTTCTGTGTTATTATTGTGTACTCGTTTTATGTAGTTTGAAGTCTGATACAATGATTACAATTGACAACAACTGACAAACAATGTTCCTAACCTATGTTAGGAACAATGCTAATAAGGTAGGAATGAGTTAGATGAGTGTGTCCTATTCTAGCTCGGGTGATGACTACTCCCTCTCTTCTTGAAATGTTCAAAGTATTTTTCCATTGATTGACATGTGGTTTTATGTTTCTTAATTTGTTTGTTAGCGGTACTTCAGTCCAATATTTTTGCCAGACGTCTAATATTTTATTTTTTTATTTTTGAGTTGCGTCAGAAGTGGTGATTTTGTTGATTTTATTTTTTTTATTTCTGTAAAAAATCATTCTTAAAACTGTTGATCTGCTAAAAATCTAAATATTTATTAGGTTTCAAAATAAATTATATTACGATATTTGGAAGCATTATTAATTATTAGTTATTTATTGATAAAAAAATAAATACTTGTGCAGCATATTTCACTTTTATTTTTGAAAATTTATTTAGTTCGAAATGATTTTTAGTTAACTTCGGACAGACTTTAGTGAGACCTTTGGTTTTAAAAATGTGTAAATAATGCTCCCACTTAATGGAGAGTTTTTATGGATCAACCTTAAACCAGAAGAATAACAATCATTATTTATTTAATTGTCTACAATTAATAGATTGCATGTTGTTTCTAAATTAATTACATTTTAATACATAGATTATTTAGTTATTAATTAGCTCCGTGCTCTCTTTTTGTTTTTCTTTTTTTCCCGGTTATAATACAGTGAAACCTCGGTATCTCGAACTCCGGTATCTCGAAGTTTGTGTATGTCGATTATTTTTTTCAGTCCCGATCATTCAATATTGGACTTAAGTATTAAGTTATTTCGATATATCGAATTTCCATAAGTCGAATATTTCTATAAGTCGAAGTCATTATACGGTACTCAACGCCTATTATGATTCACTAACTCGAATATATGAGAGATTAGATAACGTAGAAAATTCCCAGACTATTAAATATAAGATAAATGATAGAGCTTATACACACAACGTTGTATACAATAATAATGATGATATTTATATAGTTCAGTTAGTGACCGATAACGACGATAAAGTTACATGGACATTATTTATTCTGATTTTATTTAGTCGTAATTATGTCGTTTGTACTTATTCGTGGTTTTAATTACATATATATTTTGTGTCATATTTTATTAATACGTTTTTTCTTTACAATGTCAAATAAACGATCTTTGAAGTGCTAAAATGTTGGTGACAAATTAAAAATTATAAAATAAGTTGGAAAAGGTGTGAAAAGAAAAAAAGATATTGCGGCAGATTTCAATATTCCTGCTAACACTGTCATCAATTTTGAAAAATAAAGAAAAAATTGTAAAAAATATTGAAGTTCATCGTGTTCACCACAAAGAAAGAAATTGAAAGTTTCAAATTTTCCTCAGATTGAAGATGCAATGTTAAAGTGGATACATAGAGCAAGAGATCATAATCTTCCTATTTCAGGGCCCCTGATTCAAGAAAAAGCAAAAGAGTTTGCTCAAGAACTTGGACTTGAGTTTCACGGTAATTCAGGTTGGTTACATAAATTTAAAATGTGAAATGGAATTATTTCAAAAATAATATCAGGAGAAAGCGCTGCAGTATCGGACATTGATTGTGAAGATTACGTGACCAACATTTTACCAGGGTTAATTCAAAATTATAGCGAGCAAGATATTTTTAACTTTGACGAAAATGGTCTTTTTTTTTAATGTTTACCGGACAGAACTTTAACGTTCAAAGGTAAGCCTTGCCACGGTGGAAAAAAATCTAAAGAAAGAATCACAGTTTTATTAGGTGCTAATATGGCTGGCACAGAAAAAAGTAAACTTTCAGTCATTGGTAAATATCAAAAGCCTAGATGTTTTAAGAACGTGAAATCATTACCTGTGCAATATGAGTTCAATAAAAAAGCATGGATGACCTCTCAAATTTTTGAAGCTTATTTACATAAAATGGATATAAAATTTGTGAATAAAAAAAGGAATGTACTATTTTTTTTTTTGATAATTGTTCGGCTCACCCGAAAATTCTGCAAAAAACATTGAACACAATTAAAATTATATTTTTTCCACCAAATATGACTTCCAAGCTGCAACCAATGGATCAGGGTGTACTTAAAAATTTAAAGCACCATTACCGTAAAAAAATAATGCAAAGACATTTACGTAAACTTGAATTAAATGAAGCCGTGATGTCTGTGATAGACGTAAATTTATTAGATTGTATACATATGCTCTATAGTTCTTGGGAAGCTGTTTCTACGTCTACAATTTCCAACTGTTTTCGTAAAGCAGGATTCAGAAAACCAGAATTTAATAAAGGTAAACATAAATATAAATTTTATGTACATTCATAACATATATAATATGATTACATTTAATAATTTTTTTTAGAAGGATATGAAGTAGAAGAAGTATTTGAAGACATTCCTGAAGAATGGCTTGAATATCAAAGAAAACACTCCGATATCAATATTTCATATCAAGAGTTTTTAGATATTGATTCTACTTTGAGCACATCAGAAAGCTTAACCAATGTAGAAATTTTTAAAACATCTGGTATTCTCAGTGAGCCACAGACAGATTCTGCCGATGAAGCAATTGACGAGGAAGAAATTGCTCTTGTGAAACCTAACGTGGTGCCCAAGCTGAAAACTATATACATGAACTTCGAAGATACGTGCAACAACAGTCTGGAGTTTCTGACAACATTTTTTCTGCACTAAATATTTTAGGTAGTTTTATTGAAAATACTTCTAATACTAAAAAAAAACAAAAAAAAAAATGACAAATTTTCTACTTTCATAGATTATAATGTATACTTACCAAAATAACAAATACTAATACAACATAATATGTATGCAATGTATAAATACATTTTATATTATAAATACACATTTTTCCCAATAATTAAAAATTTTTATTTCAAATTTTATTTATATTTTAAATTCCCTCGCTAACTTGAAGTTTCGATATGTCGAATTTTTTTTTTGGTCCATTACGACTACGAGATACCGTGGTTTCACTATAGTCAGTTTTTTTCATTTTTAAGTTCAAAAAATTATAAAAAGTTCGTGTACAGACTGGTGTCCTTATTGAGTCAGTTTGTTTAATATATTTCTGTTAAAGGCAGTTGTCCTTTTGTTCAAGAAGTGAAGATAAATTTATATTTAATACATTTTATCCACGTTTACTGCTCATTACGGCACAATGCACACGATCCGCGATTGTATTATTACTCTCGATATCTTCACTCGGTCCGCGGCACATGACAAGGTCACCCTAATTGGCATAATTACGCTATTGATTATATTGGAATCAGACGATTTTGCTTCAACTGATTTTTTTTTTTTTTTTTTTTATTTTATTGCCTTTTATTAAGTAGTTTAATTACTACTGCTATTTGCTTGCATCTCCTCGCATTTAAGGTGTTTTATCTGCCATTAATTCTACTATGTCTTCGGATAATCTTAATTCACCTGAAGTCTCTGACCAGCAAATGCTTTTCAGATCTACGTAGCCTTCAATTCCACCTTCAGCTTCCCCACTATCGTCTACAGAATTTAATCGAGTAATTTTGGTCATGCAGAAAATAGAAAATGTAGCTACTTTGGCTCAATGTAAGGCTCTATCCCTTTCATTCAATAAAAAGTTTTGTTCACTCAGTACCTTCGCAAATTGTTGGTGTAAGAGCTGACAATACCTCTCTTCATAACGAACTCTCGATCCTCAACGATAGGATCGGTGTCATTGAATCTGACTTGGGTAAATTGCCCTCCTCATCTGTAGACAATATTCCTCAGTTTCTTCATGAGTTATCAGAAAGAGAAAAATGCTCTTTTAATGTCATCGTTCACGGGCTTATCGAATCTTCTTCTACCATACCAACTGGACGCTTATCTGATGACCTACAGCATCTATCTGAGTCTATTCTACCACTTGCTATGTCTCTGCCTCCAGATGTGAAAATGATCAGGTTGAGTCGCACTATTGGTAAGATCCCTCGCCTATTAAAAGTCATATTTTCATCAAAGATCACTTCCCAACAATTCATTAAGGACTTTGTAACTGGTATGCGCTCCCGTGCTGCTTACCTAACCGTGTCGGTATCTGTTGTTCGTGATCGTACATTAATGGAACGAAAACAAGTACGTCAGGTTTATGCCGATTTGGAACAGCGTAGGAAGAATGGTGAAAATAATATAGTGGTTAGAGATTTCAACGGCGTTCTTTCGTTTTTTTTTTCCAGGTAGATAAGGATTTTCAATTAAACCATACTACTCGTCGTCAGGTCACCCTTGCAAAAAACTAACCAGCTTGAATAATAAACCACTGACCTATGGTGACGTCGGACAATCATCATCATACCTCATCGATCCTCAGTGTTTTCATTTAGTACCCCTGGCTTCATGTAACCTTTTTAAATTATCTGTTAATACATCTAGTGTATTTTTTGATTTTGTAAACCGCTTTAAAAATAATAATCTTTTTAATTCTAATGTAAACAGTTTAAAAAATTTCTACCAAAATGTTCGTGGGTTAAAACTAAATTAAGTAATTTCAGAAGTTCTATTCCCTTTTTTATTTGTTATTATGTTATCATCCTCACAGAAACATGGCTCTCTTCTGATGTCCAAGACTCTGAACTCAGGCTCAATGGCTACCAAATCTTCAGAGTTGACAGAAATTCTCTTAACAGTAACTACTCACGAGGAGGAAGTGGTGTTCTCATTGCGATCAAGTCCAATTTAAAAACAACTCTTATCCGTACAAACTTCAATACGCTCGAGGAAGTATATACCCTTCTGTCCATTAATTCATTTAAAATTCTCATTGGTGCAGTTTACTTACCACCTGTGTCTACGCTCCCAGTTTTTGAGGCCCACACCACCTCTGTCGAGCAGTTAATATCTACTAACACTACATCCTATCTCTGTGGTGACTATAATATACCTCTCATTAAATGTTCTAAAAGCAGCCAAGATCTTTTCGCATCTGGTACCATGTCTAAAACTTCTACTCATAACGTCGATTCTTTCTCATACTATGATTTTTACCAGCTTAATCAAGTGCTTATGCCCGTGGATGCCTTCTTGACCTTGTCTTTTCTAGTTTAGATACACCTACTGTCCAACTTGCCAACACTCCAACCGTTTCTCCGGATTTTTACCACCCACCATTGTTCATACGTTTTCCTATTTCATCTCCCGTACTTGCTCAAGACACGCATAAATACCGTGATTATAAATCTATGTTCCATTACTTGGGATCGTTTGATTGGGAAAATACTCCAGTTTTCACTGTATCGCTGATTTTTTGAGTTTTTCAATTTAGATGCCTTACGAATTTCAATAATTATTTCCGTTTGACATGTAGGGATATAATAATTTTTTATAATTTGTTGAAGAGTTGACTCAGAAATTGCAGCCATTTCATTTTCAAGACTATTTAAATTGTCTTGTAAATGTCTTACTCTTTTAGCCTCTCGCCTCCGAGTCGACCGCGAGGAACATCCGAGGGTGGACCGTGTGCACGGACGTGGAGAACATGAGAAATCACCATCACTTGAGTTAATCATACGTTCCGACGCGCATGCCCTTGTCCGTTTCCGCTGTCCTTGCGCGCCGGTTGGCTGGTTGGCGTACGTCCCAGATGGACGTCGACCTGCTGGCTGACACGTGGATGGCTGCGAATTGGGCCGGGGCGGCTCCAAACGCAGGACGCGTGGTCGTGTCAGACGGCGCAGTTGCCGAAGCCGAAAGGCTCGTCGGCAACGTCTCCGTGGCTTGCGACGTCGCTCTTCCGCCTGTAGTGACCAGGAGACTAGTCACTATACTCAATATTTATTATACTGACGGCTCTGAGCGTGTTCTTCAACAGGTTGAGTTAAGGAGTCACAAAATAAATGTTTGGCATTAGTAAATATGTTTATTAAAATATAGAGACAAAATGTAACTTATAATAATTATGTTACTAAAAGAAATGTGATTACAGACGTTACGGTCTTGCCCGAGAATAAGTGGGTTCGTGAACACCAGAGCTGGCAACGATGGAACCACGCGGGACTACGACCAGGTAGTGTTCGAGGCTTGGGAAACGGACTTAATCTAATCTTATGGGAAAATAGAGTCGGTATTTATACAAATCATTGGACTCTATTTTATCCTTCCTAATACATTAATCGAGAAGTCGGATGAGGAAAAATGTTGTGTCAAAACTAGATGCGGAGAGATAGTTGTTTTTGGCAAGGATTATTAAATGTCACAAGATTATATTTTGGCATGGATGACTTTTTGTGTAAGGTCAGCCATTTGTTCAAATATTATGAATAATGTTGGCTTTTTGTGTAATGCATGATATCGGTTTACTACATGCCTCCCCTGAAAAAAGGAAGATCCCATCTTGCTTTCAAAATCTAATCTTAAGTGCCGGGTAAACCGATAAATTAGTTTTTTCCTCTTCCGTAGGTGGAGGTGCCGTTGGTTCTTGTGTTGGTTCATCGGCTAGGCATATTGACTGTATTTCTTCTTGTTGTATTTCCTCCATGTATTGTGCCCGTGATTCATTTATTTCTAACATTTTGTTGAACTGGTATATGGTAAAAAGGAGAATTATAATTATGAAACTAGCTATTATAGTATATAGCATGTAGCTTTGGAGAAATTGACTTTCTTTTAGTTTGTCGATAGTTTCTTGGGTTTTCTTCATTTGATAAAGTTCTTCTGTTGATTTGAAAATGGAGTCTAGGTCGTTCATTGTGGTGGTTGTTGATGACGTCTTTGTCGTTAAGTACTAAATCAATTGACTGCTCTGAGTTAATGTTGCTTCTAATTTTGGAATGTGGCACAAAGTCTAGGTATTCTACGTCATTGTCTATTTTTCCTGGTTCGAGAATGTCTCTTGCTCCATATCCTCTGCATGTTTCGTTAAGTGTAATTATACCTACGGCTTCTAAGTTATGAGTTGTTGATTCTTTATCATTTTCACATGTTATGAAGATTACTTCATTATCCGTTACGTATAGCCATTTGTTTTGTCGATTAAGTTTGTGAAAAATGGTTGATCGTAACTTGAATTGTTTGATGTTGCATGAGTCGGGTACATCTTTGGGATCCTGTAGTAGTTGTACCTCACAAATTGGTCTAAGTGTCCCTGGATGAAGATATTGGATTTCAGGACATAAAAGGAAATCTCGAGTATGTTTACATTGTGTGTAATTAAAATTGTTATAGGTTGTATAGTGTTCCTTAGTCTTACAGCTAAATACTTATGGCTAGGTTTAATATACATACAATTAGTTTGTTCACACAGGTTTAGGGATAAGATGATATAATATAAAATCATTTTGATAAACTAATGGTATGATTAGTACAAATACAATGTTGTTATTAGAATAGTATACTATTAAATCTGAGAGTTGAAGATAAACAGTTGACAAACTGGGTTGGTATGGCGAATCTGTACCATGTGGTAACCATATTTTTATATCTTGGAAATGACTTACTAACTCTGGTAGACCTTGTTGTGATCCACAACTCAAATATCCTTGTGATTATTAATTAAATACTTAATCCTAAAAAGCACGTATGTAAGAGTAGCCTTGTTGTAAAAATTAGTAAACTGTATGGCACTTGGCTTAGCAATTAACACGTCCGAGGTTGAGAAATTTAGAAACCGAATAGGTTTCCAAAAATTATATTAACAAGACACATCTTTGGACAAGGCCATGTTAAGATCCGGGAGCTCACACCAAAGGAGTGGCGCTGGCCAAGACAACGGAAGACCCGGTATAAATACAACCACGGGATGCCATAAGAGACAGTAGAGACGATCCAGATTGCAAGACACCACCTCTTGTGCTATTCAAGTGCTAACGCAAATATTACCTGACCGTTATGACTTAGAGTTTATTGCTCAAGCCCTCTATCGCATGTAGGAATATTTTGTCGTTATCACTGAATACATTTTAAAGTATTAAAATAAAATTGTAAAGGCTATAAATTGTCTATTTAAATCAATTGTCAAAGTTTATCAATAAAGAAAAGTTTTAATATTATCTTATAAAAAAGTGTCGATTCATTTCCGAGGAGATCGCAACAGAAATTTGGCGCTGTGGACAGGGTATTGTTCAAGAGGAAATTCTCCAAAGGAACCACTGTGGAATTGATCAATCCACAACCCTCGAACAAAACTCCAGAACATTGCCGATTTCAACGAGATGGACAGCACGTTTTTGTAAGCTAATATTAAATATTTTGTTATGTAAATCGTCTCCCCTAAAAATCTATAAAAAAAAAAATAAATAAAAAGAGAGAAACGGAGTAAAATAAAATTTTTTACAAAGAGTATTATTGGGTATTGAAGATTTATAATGAGTATTATTGAGTATTAAAAAGAGTATTATTGAGTATTGAAGAATTATAATGAGTATTATTGAACATTAAAGGAATATAAAGAGTATTATTGAGTATTGAAGAAATATAAAGAGTATTATTGAATATTGAAGAAACATAAAGAGTATTAATGAGTATTAAAAAGAGTATTATTGAATATTGAAGAATTATAAAGAGTATTATTGAGTATTAAAAGAGAATAATTAAAAAGAATTGAACAAAGAGAGTATAAAAGAAATAAAGAAAATAAAAGAATAAATAAAGTGTTACAAGAGAATAGATAAAAAAAAGTTATGAGAAGGGATTATTATGAAATTATTGATGAATTAATAGAGTATCTTATGAGTAATTAATTATTATATTAAAGAATAAATGAGTATTAAAGGTTTTGATAATTGAGTATTAATGAATATTGATGAGAAAATAAAGGAAATATTAGACGAAATAATAAATCAGGTCAATGAGAACGAAGAAATAGAATCATTTATAGGGAATACAGTTTTAGTCGAAGAATTAATTGAAGAAGAAAGTAATAAGAATAGTGAATTATTAAACAAAACGTTAAGAGAAATAAATTTAGACGAGTTTATACAAAATCCCCATCAGAGACCCAACCATCCAGGTACACGTAGTCAAAAAGATATAGTTCACACCCAACTTGTCCCCACGAAAAGAGAAAAACTAAAAAAAAAATGTCACCGCCTTCAATAGTATTAACCATTAGCGAAGCATTAAATATTATACCGAAATATTCGGGCGATACCGAAGTATATCCTTTCATCAATATTTGCGAAAAAGTCTTGGAATCAGTCGATGCTGATCATGTTCCGCTCTTAACAAAAATGATTCAAGCATCAAAATTATTAAATAGAGCTTTTAATGTGGTCCGATATCGAGAAATTACATGCTGGGAGGAAATAAAGAAAATTTTATTAGATAGTTTCGAAGCTCCCTATGCTGCTAGTAACTTACAATTGGAATTAACTTTAATTAAAATGGAAAACGGAGAATCCGTCACAAATTATAACAATCGCGTAGAAGATATATTTCAAAAACTATGTAATGCCCTTACAGCAGGTGAAAACGCTGCCGATAGCGATGCCATTCGAGAAACTCATTTAAACAAGCATTAACAAGTTATATACGTGGGCTAAATAGTAATTTACAATTTAAAGTTGAAACAAAAAATCCACTAACATTAGAAATAGCTATGCAAGTAGCTATAGCCGCAGAAAAAGAAATATTAACAAATCAGGCTTTAAACGAGTTAAGTAATCTGTCGGTCAGGCCAAACGAAAGAATTAATAGGAATATAAATAGGAATAATTTTAATAATGATTATAACAACAGAGGAAATCGAACAAATTTTATGAACAATAATAACAATAATTTCGTACCAAATAATAGAAATAATTATCAGAATATACAGCCGCGTACTAACAATAATTTCGGAAATATGCAACATCGTTATAATGGTATTAATAATAATAATAATAATAATAATAATAATCCGCCTCAGTGTTATAATTGCCAAAAGATAGGACACATAGCTCGTGATTGTCGTTCGCGCCCACCGCGGAATAACTATAATAATTTTACAAGGCCACCTACAAATTATAATAATGAATCTTCACCGTTAACTTGCTCATTCTGTCAACGTATTGGTCATAACATTGAAACGTGTTATACGAAACGTAATCATGAATTAAGGAATACTAATGTGTCGGGAAACGATGGAGCACCGATCGTGAACGACGCTCTCCGACCGGTACACCATATAACGTCGCAATAATAAATGAACCCCGTGTATTTCACATAACATCGGGATTAACAAATAATCATATAACTTGTAACTCGCCCGCGTTTCTAAATAAACATGCAAAATTATTAATTGACACTGGTTCAGATTTAAATATTATTCGTATTAGTTGCTTACAACCCGACGTATTGGTAGATGAACGTGCAACGGTTAAACTTCACGGTATAAATGATGTAATTACACAAACAATAGGAAAAATAATTATACCAATACATATAAATGAAAAAGAAATATAAACTGAATTTCAATTAGTAGGCAAGGACTTTCCAATACCGCATGAAGGCATTCTTGGCAATACATTTCACTTTCAAAATAAAACAATAATAAATAATGGAGATGGAACATTAATAATTCCCGAATTAAATAATGAAATTTGTTTTACGCTACAACCACGTACGGAAACCATGGTATCCATCCCGATAAAATTAATTAATAAAGAAAGTAAAGATATATTAATTCTAAAACAAGAAATAAAAGAAAATGTATATTGTGGCAACATAGTTAATACAGTAAAAGATGACAAAATAACCGTATCCATATTAAACATATCTGAACAAATACAGGAGATTAGGCATTTCGATTTAAGAAATATAAAATATGAGGAAGAATATGAAAATCACATAAATATTCAAATTGATAAAAACGATACAAACAGAATAAAAGAAATAAAGAAATTAATTAATACCGAGCACATGAATAAGGAGGAACAGGACGCTATAATGACATTATGTGTAGAATACGCCGACATATTTTATTTAGACACCGATAAATTAACTGCCACTAACGCCATTGAACATCACATTAGACTACCCAGTAACCAGGTTCCCATATTAAAACGACCATACCGACTTCCTCAAGTACAAACCGCAGAAATCGACCGACAAATAAATAAAATGCTAAACGACGACGTAATAGAATCATCCCGATCGCCTTGGAACGCCCCATTATTATTAGTAAAAAAGAAATTAGATTCTTCAAATGTAATTAAATGGCGAATAGTAGTGGATTATAGAGCACTAAATAACGTTACCATAAATGAACCTTACCCATTACCGAACATTGAAACTATTCTTAGTCAACTTGGTGAATCTACCCTTTTTTCTGTTTGTGATTTATCCCAAGGATTCTTTCAAGTACCTTTAGCACCCGAATCTCGTGAATGTACAGCATTTTCTACTGAAAAAGGTCACTACCACTATAAACGTATGCCAATGGGATTGAGAAATTCCACTTCAACATTTCAAAAATTAATGACCTCTGTTCTATCGGGTATGATAGGATTAAAATGTTTAGTTTATCTAGATGATATTATAGTATATGGAAAAAATTTAATTGAACATAATATTAGGTTGCGTGAAGTATTCAACAGATTACGAGAAAATAATTTATCTATCCAACCGCACAAGTGTGTATTTTTAACAAAGGAATGTGTGTATTTAGGACATATAGTATCCGATAAAGGAATACAGCCCGACCCAAGCAAAATCTCCGCCGTAATGGAATTCCCGATACCAAAAAACGTGAAAAATATTAAATCATTCTTAGGACTAAGTGGTTATTATAGAAAGTTCATTAAATCTTATTCCGCAATAGCTAAACCCATTACCAATTTATTAAAAAAGGACGTACCATTCGTTTGGAACGAAAAATGTCAGGAGGCCTTTGATGCATTAAAACAAGCCTTATGCACTAAACCAGTTTTAAAGTACCCAGATTTCAATAAACAATTTTTCTTAACTACCGACGCATCTACAAAAGCATTGGGCGCCATATTATCTCAACATGATGACGTAAATTCTAACACCGAAAACAATTCAGACAGACCCATATCATATGCATCACGTACATTAAATAAAAGTGAATTAAATTATTCAACTACCGAACTAGAATATCTCGCCATAGTGTGGGGAATAAAATATTTCCGACCATATCTTTACGGAAGAAAATTTGTCATAATAAGTGACCATAGACCTCTCGTATGGTTATTCAATCTTAAAGACCCATTGTCCAAATTAGCCCGCTGGCGTATTTACCTCGAACAATATGATTATGAAATACGGTATAAACCAGGAGTATTAAATTCAAACGTTGATGCATTAACTCGCATGTATAAAATAGATGAAATAAAAAACGAAAGTTATGACATGTTCTTAAATAAATACAAAACACAGTTAATAACAAACCAAAACATAAAGGAAGTTTCCGGCGAACTAATTAACTCACCCAAATCATATCATATACTTTCCGAAATTGCAAAAAATTATAATTTTTCAAACGGAACAAACTATGAGATAAAACAAAAATTCGCACACGACCCGTTATTACCGCAAGCCAAACTTATTGGAGAGATCCAATATTTTAAGAAAAATAATCGATATCTCATATTCTTAATCACTAAAAATAAAAACAAACAAATAACTACATATGAAAATATATTTACTGCATTAACAAATTTAAAACAATTTTGTATAGAAAATTCACTAAACAAGTTAGCCATGAATAAAATAGGAACAAAAGATAATTTAGAATGGGCACACATACGCGCAATGATACGATTCATATTTAGAAATACACAGATTGAAATAATAATTTGTGCCAAATTAGAATTCCCTAATGAAGAAAAATTAATAATATTTCAACAAGTTCACGATTCTAAACTCACTGGGCATCTAGGAGTCACACGTACCTATAAAAAATTAAAAGAGCATTACAACTGGAGAAATATGAAACAAGACGTAAAGGATTATATAAAAAAGTGTTCTTCATGTCAACAAAATAAAAATACGAATCGAAAAATAAAAAATCCAATGGTAATTACTTCTACAAGCTCTAAACCTTTTCAAAAGATTTTTCTTGATATTTTAGGACCAATACCTATTGCATTAAGTGGTAACAGCTATATATTAACAATACAGGACGATTTAACAAAGTATTCCTTAGGCATTCCTTTACCAAATCACACCGCTAATACCGTAGCCGAATCTTTTGTAATACACTTTGTCTGCGTACACGGGATACCAGAGACAATATTGACTGACCAAGGTAGAGATTTTCTGTCAAAAACATTTTCGGAAATCTGCAAATTATTAAATATTAATAAAATAAATACCAGTCCTTTTCACCCTCAAACTAATGGAGCCTTAGAACGATCACATAGGACACTTGTAGAATATTTAAGACACTACGTAGATAAAAAATTAAACAATTGGGACCAGTATTTGCCGTACGCATTTTTTGTTTACAACTCAACTCAACACACCGCAACTGGCTATCAACCATATGCACTCGTGTATGGTAAGAAATTAGAAATACCAGTAAAGATAAGAAGCTCACCTGAAGTTAGATACAATTATGATGACTATTATTTTGATTTAAAGGAAAAATTACAAGAGTCACATAAAATATATATTATGAATCTAACATGGCGACCATTTGACGGCGATGAATAAATAATAAATAAATGTATGATAACTTTTTTTTGGATATCACGTATTATGGGGCAGTTTCATGAGAGTTTAAAAACCCTCCGGGGGACAGCAACTTTGACAACCACATTTATAACGCATTACCTGCACGTCCATCATAGATACCCTATATTGGTTTATTGGAATGGACTCACAGATGTAAAAATTATTGAAAGTATGAAATTACCTAAAATATTTAAACATTTTAATATAACCACATATTACGAGGATACTCATCAATGGTGTTTAAAGTTACTAGATATGGGAGAAGATAAACGAGTTATATTCACCACCAATTTGGGGGACTATATAAAAGCTAGGCCTGGAAGGGAGTTGAATTTACTTGAGTGTCATTCTCTTGTATGTGACAATACACATGATGGTATCACTCAATGTCATGATCCAGTAACAGACGTTATTTTTACGCGATGTATATTTAATTATATTGTAACTAAAATGAAACCTATTAAATTGTATAAATATTGTAAGGACAGTAAAAAAAAAAAAAGAAAAATATTTTATATTTTAGATGAATAAGTTGTAAAAAAAAAAAAAAAATGTTTTGCTCCAATTGGCTTATAAACATATAGATTTTAGGGAGGACGAAGGAAAAAAAAAAATATATATATATATAAATCTACTAACACACATATTATTGTAATAAGTAAAGAATATTATTGTAAATTAACACTAGAGTTAAGAAAATACTATCGATGTAAAACTATGAAAGATAAACACATAATTGTAAAAAAAAAAAAAACTTGAAAAACAAAAAAAAAGAGGGTAAATAACATTGTAAAAGATTCTGTTTTCTTCAAAAACATAACCTTTGTTTTAAGGGGGAGGTGTTGTGATCCACAACTCAAATATCCTTGTGATTATTAATTAAATACTTAATCCTAAAAAGCACGTATGTAAGAGTAGCCTTGTTGTAAAAATTAGTAAACTGTATGGCACTTGGCTTAGCAATTAACACGTCCGAGGTTGAGAAATTTAGAAACCGAATAGGTTTCCAAAAATTATATTAACAAGACACATCTTTGGACAAGGCCATGTTAAGATCCGGGAGCTCACACCAAAGGAGTGGCGCTGGCCAAGACAACGGAAGACCCGGTATAAATACAACCACGGGATGCCATAAGAGACAGTAGAGACGATCCAGATTGCAAGACACCACCTCTTGTGCTATTCAAGTGCTAACGCAAATATTACCTGACCGTTATGACTTAGAGTTTATTGCTCAAGCCCTCTATCGCATGTAGGAATATTTTGTCGTTATCACTGAATACATTTTAAAGTATTAAAATAAAATTGTAAAGGCTATAAATTGTCTATTTAAATCAATTGTCAAAGTTTATCAATAAAGAAAAGTTTTAATATTATCTTATAAAAAAGTGTCGATTCATTTCCGAGGAGAATGGGTGAATTTGACCTATTTTCGCACTTTCAATTATGTTAAATAATATGTCTAACTCTGACATGTGTTTTGTAAATAGTAAACTTATGTAAATAAAATGTTTGTTTATAAGATTTATGATCTGCTGATCCATTTTTAATTTCGTTTACCATAATTTTAATTTCGTAATAAAAAGTCTGAAAATTAAAAAAAAAAAATAAAATACCATGTATTAGATTACGGGATTATTGAGTACATTAAATGGTTAAAAATACACCTTGTCCAGATTACATCTGTACAAGGGTTATGTGCATCCATTATGCCGTGATCTTTGTGACATGAGTCCGTGGGCCTCTTGTAATTTTAAATAATGCCCATTTTTATGGACCCTGTGTAGTTCGCATTCCGCTATTATCGTTTTGTTATCTAATAATTGGATATAAAATATCCCATCCTGATTTTCGTCGTAGACCCTCAGGTCTAATATAGGATTGTTTATGCCTAAGTGTTGCAAGATTTGATGTCGTTACATCCTTGGTATACCACGACTATAATCGTAGATGGTTCTATAGTTTAAATTCGGCGTACGTGTATTTTGGCTATCGTAGACCAGTGCTAGGACTAGGTATAGTTTTGTGGGTTGCCCCTTCAAAATTGTTGTGTCCCTAAGCACAGCATGGTTAATTTGCTTTTCGGTAGCGGGTTCTATAGAACCTGTGTTTGAGTTCATCAACAATATTTCCCCCTCTAGTTTTACAACTGTAGAGTTCATATTGCTGGTGGTCTTTGCTCCTGATACAAGCAATGTCTCACCCTTTTGAATTGTGATGAACTCAAGATCTATTATGATGTAACGTTGCGACGGTAATCTAAAAATAAATAGTAAAGTTATATTGGTTGCTTGAACCATAAAAAAAAATAGAAGGAGAAGAAAAAGTTTTGTAATGTCTTGTTGATTGTTTAGTCAACAATAAATTTCTTTACGTTATTTACGTGAAGTCAATATTCACGTCTACCCTTTTTTATAGTTATATTTTCGTTGTCATGCACTTCTAAGATCTCAAAAGGTCCTAACCAGCTATGACTCAGTGAATGCTTTTTATTTTGTTCTTTGATGAGTACTTTATCTCTTGTTTGTAAATCTAGTGGGTTCACTGTTTTATCATAGTATATTTCGTGCGATTCTTGCATAATTCGTTTTAAGTCGACTAAATAATTATCGTAATTATATACCGGTTCAGGTTTTCGGGAAAACACTGACGGTATATGAGGTTTGTGTCCGAATACTAATTCATACGGGGTGAAATTTGTAGATGTATGTATTGTTGTGTTATAGCAAAACGTAGCATAACCTAACGGAGATATGCTTTTAGAGTTTTATGTGATCGTTCTAAAAATCCGTTGGTTTGCGGATGCCATGGAGTAGTTTTTGATTTTTCTATATTTAGGAGTTTACACATGTTTTTAAAAATATCCGAAAGAAAATTAGTCCCACAGTCGGTTAGTATCGAGGTGGGTACTCCGAAAATGCATATGTAGCATTCTACAAATGCTTGAGCAATAGTCTGGGCGTCTGTGGCGCTAAGAGCTATAGCTAATGAGTATCGCGTTAACTCATCTTGAATTGTTAGTATATTCCCCATGGAAGTTTTTGGTAGTGGCCCTACTATATCTAGACAGATTCGTTCATAAGATTCGGTGACCGTAGTTGTAATTATCATGGGTTGTTTAGTTTTAGTATTGGTTTTCGTCTTTTGACATATTTCGCAATTCCGAATAAATTGTTTAACCTCGGTTTTTAAATTTTTCCAACTATAAAATTCTCTAAGTCGTTTGACTGTTCGAGACACACCGGAATGTCCTCCGAGTACCGTGTTATGAAATTCGTAAATAATCTGCTGTTTCTCATCAGGTGAGAGATTTTGTTCTTTGTATACGTTAATTGATATGTCTGTTCCGCGAAAAATATACCTTAACATCGTACGAACTCTTTCGTATTTGGTCATGGCGGTGGAACCTTCGATACGGATAATGGAACAGATTTTAAGATTATTTTGTTTGCATAATTCGCGCATTTTTAGGTACGTGTCATAAATATCTTGTGCGTTAAATTTCATTAAGTGTGTTTCGGTTACAGCGTAAAAAAAATATTGTCCTATCTTCGTGTTTTATCGTTATGACGGTTTCGTCGTCCTTGAACTTAATACAATCAAGATTGTTGTCGTGGATCAGTTCCTAACAGCGGGATGCTCGATAATTACGTCACGCCGAATAGGAATAAACAAGTTTTCGTTATTATTCGCGTTTTTAATGCTCCCGTCGGTTTCTGTTATTTTCGAATTAAATATCGGTGTTTTTTCCGCATCTATAAATTTATTATATTCTACGTTGCCTGCTGCGACGTCTTGTACTATGTGAATTCGTGACAAACAATCGGCATTAGAATGTTCGGAACCGGCCCGGTAAATTATTGAATAATCGTATTCCATTCGTTTTTTCTACCATTTATGCGCTTGTAAGTTGGTGATAAATATTCTCTATACGTTTAGCAAAAGCGTGTACGTTTTCGTCGTATTTTTGTCTCATGGAGCTTAATTGGTTTTGTAAATAATTAATAGATTGAGTGGGTTTGTAAATGGACCTAAGGTGTGTTTTTAGCTGTTCCCAGGTTGTAAATTCATGATATTTAATATTTTCGAAAGCCCCCTCTATTAATTGTGATAAAATGTGTTGTAATATAAAAGTCTTTGAAGTTTCTTCGACGTTTGCAATTGCTAAATCACACTTATTTTCAAAAAAGGTTAGTTCATTTTCCGTACCTCCACTAAATGTGGGAATGAGTCGTATGGCTGAGTCGATACCTGTAGCTGATTTGGCCATTATATTCGGGGTATCTACAAAAGTTCGATTTAAAATTTCGTTTGAGTTTTCAAAAAATTTTCAAAATTTTGAGCTCACGTTAAAATTGTTTTCAGTATCACTATTATCGTCTGTAAGTGTGTCGTTGGTATTTGTCGTATCAATCGACGTGCCTAAATCGGAATCGGGTTTATCGTTCCTATTTGCCTGACTACGAGTAAACATCTACTCTAGTACGGAAGTCATAAGTTTTTAAAGTTACGTTGGTTTAAGAAAAAAAAAACTCAGATATAAAAAAAATATACTATTAAATAACAACTCACAGTGAATGCATGTTTGTTGAGTGTCGTGGAAAAAAGAAACTTCGTACTGCGCTGTCCCTGCGTCAGTGAAAATGGTTGAAGTTCGTGTTTATCTGAGGTCGTGTACTGCGCCGGTTGTATCCTTGCGTCAGCAAAAATGGTAGAACGAAGTGGCTCGATGATCTCGCTACGGAACTGCTATGCACGTAGACCAATTGGCAAGCAACTGGGTTTTTCGAAGTAGCGTTCAGAGTTCGTCAGTTGGGCTCTTAAGTTCCTTGTTTGAACTTAATCAAACGTTTTCACTCAACGAGTACCCCACACCTGACATCAAAAAGTATGTAGTGAACCAGGAGACTTGTCACTATACTCAATATTTATTAGACTGACGGCTCTGAGCGTGTTCTTCGACAGGTTGAGGTAAAGAGTCACAAAGTCAATGTTGGAGATTAGTAAATATGTTTATTAAAATATAAAGACAAAATTTAACTTATAATAATTACGTTCATAAAAGAAATGTGAGGACAGACGTTACGGTCTTGCCCGAGAATAAGTGGGTTCGTGAAAACTAGAGCTTGCGACGATATAACCGCGCGGGGCTACGACCAGGTAGTGTTCGAGGCTTGGGGAACGGGCTTATCTAATCTTACAGTAAAATAGAGTCGGTATTTATACAAAATATTGGACTCTATTTTACCCTTTCTTATACATTAATCGAGAAGCCGGAGGAGGAGAACAGGTGAGTCAAAACTAGATGCGGAGAGATAGTTGTTTTTGGCAAGGATTATTAAATATCACAAGATTATATCTTGGCATGGATGACTTTTTGTGTTAGGTCAGCCACTTGTCCAAATATTATGAATAATGTTGGCTTTTTGTGTAATGCATGATATTTGTTTACTACAAGCCCATGGTCACCCACCCGGGTGGCAGACCACCGGTATTCTGTTGGAACGGCATCATCGCGGCCGCGCGGGTCGAATGCGTCCGTAGGAGACGGCTGTGGACCAGGTCGCGAGGCAGTCGATCCGACGGAGAGTCGGCTGTCGGGGCTGAGGTCGAGTTCCGCGCAGCCCGCAAAAGGCTGAAGCACCTAATTTGCGACGCGAAGTCAAAGTGCTGGGTGGAGTTGGTCAAGTCCGTCGACGACGACCCTTGGAGTTAATCCTACAAGGTCGTTATGAAATAGCTTCACGTTCCATCCGCGACGGTGTCGATGGAGCGTGTCAGATCCGCGCCATCGCCGCTGTACTCTTCCCCTGCGGGGTCGAGGAGAGGTTCCCACCAACGTCGAACTGGGACCGGATTTCTCTCGGGCCGAAGTGACAGCCACCGTCGGTCGTTTCAGGAGTCGGAACAAGGCCCCGGGCCTGGACGGTATACTGTCCCGGGTGTGGGTTGCTGTGCATGACACCGATCCCGATGGACTTACGGGGGTTTTCAACTCCTGTGTGAGAAGCGGCACTTTCCCGGCCGATGGAAGCGCGCAAGGCTTTTCTTGTTGTGCAAAGCCGGAGGGTGTGCCGACTTCGTACCAGCCACTGTGTCTCCTGGACGACGTCGGGAAGATTTTCGAGCAGCTGCTGGTCTCCCGAGTCGAAGCTCACATGACCGATTCCGGGCACGGACTTTCAGATCGTCAGTTCGGCTTCTGGGTCGGTCGGTCCACGGACTATGCCCTTCGTTTCCTTGTGAACGGTCTGTTACGAGCGACCAACGGTGGGCACTTGGCCGTGGCGGTGGGCCTAGACATGAAGAACGCCTACAACTCCATTTGGGGGGGGGGGGTGTTGCGCGTTGCACTGATGAGATTGGACATTCCGCTGTACCTACGGCGGATCCTCGGTTCGTACTTGAATGCGCGGACACTTCTTCTCCTTCGTGACGACGACCGCGAGGCCGTCAACGTTACCTGCGGAGTCTCGCAGGGCTCGGTGCTAGGTCTACTGCTGTGGAACATCGCCTACGACACCGTTCTCCGTTTGCCCATGCCCCGAGAAACCGTCACCTTGTGGTATGCGGACGCTCATCGTGGAGGTCGGGGACACCGCAGAGGAGCTGGAAGCCCGCGCGAACGAGGCGCTCGAGCTAGTCGCCGGTCACATCCGGGGATTGGGGCTGCAGCTCGCGGCAACAAGACTGAAGCCGTGGTGTTCAAGAACCGGTACCGGCCGGTGGACATCATGCTGCGGATCGAGGGCCATGCGGTACAGCCGGGGAAACAGTCTAGGCGTCATCCTGGAGAACAAAGGGTCGTGGTTCGGCAAGTACTTGGCCCGTCGCGTGATGGCGGCACTTTCGGGACTCATGTCGAACATCAGCGGACCCCGGGAGGGCAGGCGCCGCCTATTAACGATTTTCGTACACTCAGTCATGATGTACAGCTCCCCGACGTGGGCGCACGCTCTGCCCTACGAAAAACCGGGGGCAAAGCGCTGGCAGCAGTCCAGCGATTAGCCGCCATCCGGAGCGTTTGCGCGTATCACACGATGTCCTACGCCTCCGTGACGGTAGTCGCTCACGCCATCCCGGTGTAACAGGCGATTTTTACCCCCCTGAAAATTTTACGGGGGGGTAAAATTCGCCTGAGGTAAAAATCGCCTGCCGTAACAGGCGATTTTTACCCCCCCGGTAAAATTTTCAGGGGGGGAAAAAACCCCTGTTACACCGGGATGGCGTGAGTGACTAATTTTTTGTGAGCGACAAATTTTTTGAATTTTTTAAATGTACTCATGTCTTTAAAATACATGTTATTGGAACCAAATTTCTAAATCGTCTTGTTTTAATATTTCGTTAGGTATGTAAATGTATATAGGTAGTAGGTACATTAAATAGATTATAGTTTGACCTATCATGATGTATTTTTATTTCATTTCTATTTATAGTACTCTATTGTTGGTTTTGATTTTTTCCCATTCATTAAATCAACGTTCGCCTTTATGTGTATTATCATGGATGTAGTTAAAAATAACTTTGTTTTATTTGATATTCATTTAATTTAATTTAAAGTGTTACAATTTCACTAAATATATGACATTCCTGTTTCGACGTCTGTACCGACCAGTGTGTTTTTGCACAGCATTAAACATAACTACCAAAACATAATTATTTTTTTTTTTACAATTGCTTACCTAGCTTATTGTATAGTTTGAGTTAGTCTCATATTTATAATTGCAATATGTTTAGACCCTGGGAAGACGTTGAAAAGCCAGGTAAGTTAGCTTTATTTTTTTTATTTTATTAAATAGTAATAAAAATTAACAAAAATCAAATCCAAATTTGGTGATTCTTTAAAATAATATTGACCGTATACCTAATAACTAATATTTATAGACTCCAAATGTGATGATATAAATTTTTATAATTTTAATGATATATAATAACAGCATTTTTATACTAAAAACGAGTTATTGCTCACACAGAGAATCAAAATATGTACCTACACAATAATATGTAACAGATTTTTTACTATTTTGATAAAATGATTATAAAAAAAATTATTTTAACTTATTTTTCCATGATTTTATGTTATTTTCAAATGCTTATGAAGTAGCATTAATTCAAATTTCGAAAAAAATAAAAACACTCATTCGCAGTTATTTTAGATTCTGAGTGAAACGAAGAATGTATTGGGTTTACAAATCTGTGTTTTTTTTTTTTTTTTAGATTCTGAGTGAAGCGAAGGATCTTATGGTTTTACAATGATGTTTATTTTTTTTTTTCTTCTATTCTGTAAACACATTTTTGTATAGAAATCCTAGACCAAAAGTTTCGTCCAGCACTTTTTTAGATTCGAAATTTGACTGGGGTGGTACTTTAGAGAGGTCATTTTTCGAATTTCTCAATAGTATTTCCAGTAGAGGGGAAAAACCGCAAAAAGACGTGTAAATACGGCGAAAATGTGCCGTAAACGAGACTTTCACTTTTCACATTTTAGTTATTTCGTCATAACTAAAAAAGTAATAGGGATAGGAACTTGAAAATTAAATTTTAAATATTTCATAAAAAGTTCTGAAAATGTAATATGACTTTACTCATATAGTAAACTAAAGATATTGTCAAAATTTAAAAGATCGTAATTCAGGAATATATTTTTTAAGTATTTAAGAGGACGCTATACCGAAAGTGAAACGTATGCAACGCTCGAGAGATGGCGTTCTGCGCCATATCGCCGCCGTCTCGGCAGTCCGTAGTCACGCCCATTATCTACGTGACGAGGTTTGCGCGTCTTAGTCGCGGGAGAGGTACATTATTATCACACAGACGGTTGTAGAGAACGTTTAGCTTCAACGTATATAGTACCCATGTACTTATAAATGCTGTACTGTCTTTACTAGCATGCGGCGCGCTCGCTCCTAGCGCAAATCACACACCATTTCTCAAATAAAGCTCCTGTTTACTTAAATAATATTTTCATTACATAAAGCATATAATCTGTTATACAACGTAGCTTAAATTATATTTATAACATAATTACTTTTTAAAATACATGTAAAATAATACATTTATTACGATTAAATACATTTTGTAATAAATGTGTTGCGTTTTTTACGTTATAACTTATAGGTGACCAGAAATACTTTTCGTAAAATAATGTTTCATTCTTTTTCGACATATATATCAAAAAAATTATCATGGTGTGCGCATATAGCGTTAAACAGTATAAATATGTTTGTGATTATTTCACTAATATACATTTAATATCCACGGGTGCCCTCCAAACAATTTTTTAATTAATATTGTTTAATTAAATATATACAGAAACAATTGAACAGAAAAATACTAATACGTTACCCGTGCATGTTAAACTTAAAATAATATATATAAATATTGTATTATTTTGTATTACGTTTATAAAGTTCCAAACCCTGGTTATAATTTAAAAAGAAGTACCATATGAGGCGTATAGATTTTTAACTCAATTTACAGTATTGAAACTAATAATATGAATTAGGTACATATAAGTAATAAAAAACATAAATACCTATATAGTGTAGTATAATAATTATAATAATAATAAAAATTAGAACGTATACATTGATAATAATAATTTTAACAAAAATATTAAATATTATAAATTTTATAATTTGTTATTTTTTTTTTTTTTCATTGCATTTAAAATATGCACTGGTTCTCTTATATCAGAGATACACAACCGCTTTCCGAAAAGTGGATCTATTATTTCGGGTAGTAAACACTCTAAATAAAATCTGTAAAAATATAATAAAATTTAAACATATATTATATTTACTTTAGGTATCGTTTAATAGTAATTACTCACAATTTTAGTTTACCGACCATTTTATTCTCCCAAAAACATAAATCAAAATAAATTTTTTCAATATTTGTCCAATTGGGAGTGTGTATGACAAAATTGCATATATTTCTTCCGGAAACCCGTAGTTGGCCCATCACTTGGTAATAATATGCATGGTCTTTTTTTAGCGAAATATTTCCGTTTTCGTTAATGATACAATATGATAACTAAACAATTTAATTTTTTGAAATTTAAAATTATTACAATCATACAATATATATTATTATTATATATATTATGAAATTAATTATTGTATGTATTAATTAATTGTACGTGTTTTTTCAAAAAAAAAAAAAAAAAAAATACAAACTTATTATACTTTATGCAAAGTAAAGAATATATTATTTCATATTAAGCAGTTTGACATTTACCAATTTATTTTCCACTGCTTCAATAGCACTCTTCGTATCTTTCGCTACGAATGGGCATTTGATTTCTATAATTTCATTATCACCTATCAACCCATCTAAAATATTCCGATACATTTAAAAATAAAAAATAAAATATTAAGTATGAATAAAATTAAATGATTTAAGTTTTACCAGGGCTAGCAGCCAAATATGGCAATTCTTGGTCAATAAACAAACCATAAACACGTACGACCAATCTATTCAATTTTTCAAATTCTCTCCTGGCACGGAGCTCCATTTCAATACCATAAGTCATTGCCTTACATTTTTTTGGAGACTTATATAAAAGATTATGTGCTTTGATTTTACAGCTAGTGTTTTCTCTCATTTTACATATTTCTCCAAAATTTGACGCTGTTAGTCTTTTTCGACGCTCGTTTCTCCATATGTCACTTTGACTTTGATCTCTAGTTATTAATTCTATTTCGTCTCTGTTTACTTCTGACAGTTTTTCTAAAAATATTTTTTTTTTTTGGGCAAAATCTTCTGGGCTGAGACTTTGGACATCATCCAAAGGCTCTGCTAAGCCATAGTCTTTGTCCGGCGCATCATATTTTCTTTTGGGTTTTGAGCGCACAGCTCCAACAGTAAAAAGTTTTCGTCGTCTCATTGTTGTATTATTTCGTATACGGTCAATATTATTCGAATGCAGTTTCTTCCAGGACTTCCAGGAGTTCAATAATCATTCAAAACATAGTTGAGTATTATAGAAATTTGTTTCATAGCAATACGAGTTTATAATCATAATGTATTGCTGCATATTTTACATATTTTATCATATTTAATTTATAAGTGCATATTTGATCATTTTTGATATAAAGATATATTTTTTACCAGCAATATACCATTATAATTTATAACTAAATTCTGTAGGAAAACACAGATTTTTTTGTAGGTAGTATATACTTGAATTATTACAAATAATGCATACTTTGAACTTTTGAAGTAGGTACCTAAGTACCTATCATCTGAAAATATTATTATGTCCATAATACATAATAATAATAATAATAATAATATAATTAAAATAATAATACAAATAAGAGTTGGTAGATCGTATGTGGAATGCAGTCAATCATCAATTCCGATTATTATAATAAAAATAAAAATAATTCTTATTACATTATAGTATTATACCGAGGTTATTAACTTATAATGATATTGTCTATATTAGTTCAGTCTATTCCTGGAAACGTCCGATAACCATCGACAGACCGTCACCGCGCGATCGTCGTATCGGAAATTAAGTTTTTGGAGTAGTGGGGGGAAATCGCGGACGACGTCGCAGAGGCAGGCAGGTGGCAGCACACTACGGTAATGAAAATTAATTCGAACAACATAAACATGTTTACGGAAAACAAACAAAACAGCATTAGAAAATGATTTTAGAGAAAAAATACCTATTATGAAATTTATAGAGAACAATATTTCAGAGACAACCTCATATGGGTTTTGTTGTATTTTAAATATACAGCTCGTTATAAACGACACAAAAACCTATTTTTTTACATTTTTTAATCAACTGTAACTTTTTTAATAATTCATATTTCAAAAAACGCATATGAGGTTGTCTCCTAAATATTGTTCTCTATAAATTTCATAATAGGTATTTTTGCTCTAAAACCATTTGTTAATAGCATTTTGTTTGTTTTTCGTAGACCTGTTTTTACCACTAAATATTACGGGTATAACGTCCTCTTAAGTAAATTATTATTACGATTTATATGGAATAGACTGTTTTTACAGCAATTATCACTTTAAATGTTTATTAAAAAAAATTGGTTCGTCCAATCATAATGAAACTTTGGATACAGATAGAACAACATGTTTTGAATCTTTTAATAAAAATTAAAAAAATTGTATTAATTTGTAAAACAAGAATACTTTGATAAACAAATAACGTTCCGATAATTTGACTAAATTTGGTAAAATATTAAAACAATATAAATTGTGTATACTGAAGCTTTGCTCAGAATCGTTTTACTAAAGCAATTAGTTATCATCTCTTTAAAATTCCAAACACCCATCAACATTATCTCGTCCGAGGACCGAAGGGACGAAGGACAAACTTCCACCACCATCATCTCACTTACCACCTTTTTTTTTTTGTGTCTTTCTATACCAACTAGTCTAAATAATGCTTTGATTTTGAACTTAATGGTATGTTTTCGATAGCAAATTGAATAACCGAGGTAACATAGAGAGGTTAAAAGTGAAAAATCCAAAAAGTTTTTAAATGCGTTGGAAAAAACAAAAAAAAAAAAAAACAAAATGAGGAAAAACGGTAATATTTGCGCAAAACCGGTTTTCGACAAAATCGATTTTATTATTTAGCCGTTACTCAAAAACCAAAAATTTTGGATACTTGAAATTTTTACCAAATGTTCATATTAAAATCATCTATATATGGTATAATTTTAGGAAACTTTTGACTTTTTTTGAGATTTTTATAGACAATTGAATTTTTCAACTTTTCTTAATTTTTTTTTTCTGAAATGTGGATAAAAAAAAATTTGGCTGTCCAAAAAATCTTGAAAATTTAATACAAAGTTCCTCATAATTTGTACTTATCGGTATAAAAATAATCCACGGTAAGTCACATTTTTTTTTATAAGCATAGAAAGTTCACTTTTTTACGAAATGTGTAAAAAATCGTGAAAATTTGAAGTAATTTTGTAGTTGAAATTTTAAGTATTCAAATTGCAAAACTGTTAGTTTGGCTCAAAGTTTTCCATAAGTTTTCCTTCAATTATCTATAAAAAAATGTCTACTGGGATAAGATCAAACATTTTAATGAGTGTTTGAATCTATAATTTTTGCATAATTACGTAAAATAACAATTTAGCCTTCAACGATATTTGATATTTGTTCTTAATTCAAAAAGTATAAGTCGTAGAAACATGCAACTATCACAAAATGTTTAAATTGGCATTTTCTTCACATAATTGTATTTTCAAAATATTTTGTTTATTTCTAAGTAATTTATAGGCATTTGAAATATTCGATTTTTCTTAGATTTTATTTATAATAATTGATAGAAAATTGTTGACTCGGCCAAAACACTTGACAATGTAATAAAAAGTTTTACATAAGTTTATTCTTAGATCACTCTTAAGTGATTCGAAAATTATTCAAAAACATGGTTACAATTTTTTTTGTGTTAGCAGTTGAAGTTACAAAATCGACAAAATTTGTCAAATCACGAATTATTTTGTAGTTGAAATTTATAAAAAAATTTTTATTCAAAGTTAAGAAATGAAAACGTAATACATGGTTGACCTAAGATTTTCTTACAATAAGTATACAAAATATCACGATCGGTTTAACTAACAAAGCCCGATTCACACTAGTCAGACACGTACCGACAGACACCGTACCGTACCATTCCGGAAAATATTTTAATATTTGTTTAAATACAGTAATTCACATTTAAACGTTTCCGTTCCGTTCATACACGTAGCGAACCAACAGAGTCCGTCCGGTGTGGCAGGAAAATCGTACCGAGTATTATAATACCCCCCCGGAGTACGAAAATCCTAGGATATTTGTACCCACAGTATTAAATTCCTAGGATATCAATACCCCCAAATTTTATACCGGGGGGTACTATAGTCCTAGGATATTTTTACCCCCGGTATTACGTTCCTAGTAAATTTATACTGTCAATTTTTATACCGGGAGGTAGAAATATACTAGGGAAATTGTAATCCCGGTACAAATAACCTAGGATATTGATACCTCCTATGATTATTTGACGGGGGGTACAAAAATCCTAGTAATATTGTACTCTTCATATTTATAAAACGTATAGGAGGTACGAATATACTAGGGAAATTGTAATCCCGGTACAAATAACCTAGGATATTGGTACCTTCCACAATTATTTGACGGGGGGTACAAAAATCCTAGTAAAACTGTACTGCCCATACTAATCAGTTGTATGGGGGGTACAAATATACTAGGGAAATTGTAATCCCGGTACAAATAACCTAGGACATTGATACCTCCCATGATTATTTGACGGGGGGTACAAAAATCCTAGTAAAACTGTACTGCCCATACTAATCAGTTGTATGGGGGGTACAAATATACTAGGGAAATTGTAATCCCGGTACAAATAACCTAGGATATTGATACCTCCTATGATTATTTGACGGGGGGTACAAAAATCCTAGTAATATTGTACTCTTCATATTTATAAAACGTATAGGAGGTACGAATATACTAGGGAAATTGTAATCCCGGTACAAATAACCTAGGATATTGGTACCTTCCACGATTATTTGACGGGGGGTACAAAAATCCTAGTAAAACTGTACTGCCCATACTAATCAGTTGTATGGGGGGTACAAATATACTAGGGAAATTGTAATCCCGGTACAAATAACCTAGGATATTGATACCTCCCATGATTATTTGACGGGGGGTACAAAAATCCTAGTAAAACTGTACTGCCCATACTAATCAGTTGTATGGGGGGTACAAATATACTAGGGAAATTGTAATCCCGGTACAAATAACCTAGGATATTGATACCTCCCATGATTATTTGACGGGGGGTACAAAAATCCTAGTAATATTGTACTGTTCATATTTATAAAACGCATAGGAGGTACGAATATACTAGGAAAATTGTAATCCCGGTACAAATAACCTAGGATATTGATACCTCCCATGATTATTTGACGGGGGGTACAAAAAAAACGTCTAGGAGGTACGAATATACTAGAAAATTGTAATCCCGGTACAAATAACCTAAATCTTAACAATTTCAGATCTTAAAATCGAAAATTCCAAAATTATGGAATATAGAGATTAAATCTGAAATTTTATGTAAACATCTTAATCTGAGCTGTAATTTCAACTTTAACCACGTATGAAAAATTAATCTTTGATTAAATCTTAATGAAACTTAGATCATAGATAAATAAATACGTAGTCTATCGTTTAATGTAATAAAATGTCTAGCAGATTAACATTTGAAAATTTTAAAAATGAAAAAAAATGCTTTATTTACGTGAAAATATTTATTTTAGTTAAACTTAAAGGCGTATAAAAAAAAATCCCGACAACGATTTTTGAGATTTTTCAATTCTGTTTGCCAACTAAGATTCTATTACATTTTGAAGATATGTAATCAGTAAATAATAATTTTATAGATAACAACTTAAAAAAAACGTGTCCAATATTTTTAAAATTCTATACTTGGCCAAAAAATCGTATAATTTTTCTCGACACTTGTCAATTTATAATTATTTTTGATGTCTTATGAAAATTTGTGTTCTTAACTCCAATATTTTTTGAGATAAATTAGAAAAAACTCGGGGGTACATAGGAGAAATTGTCAAACAGAAAATTATAATAATATTTAAACATAATTGATAATAAATCTAGATTTAAAACTAATAAAATAATAAAAGATATTTTCAAAGGAAAAAATCATTAAGGATTTCTGGACATCTATCACTAATAACATACACAAAAAAACACGTCATTGTGAAACCAATACATTATTCGTTTCACTCAGAATATAAAAAATAACAAATTCTTTGTAAATAATAATAATCATTCTTAACGTCGTAATATGTTTTTGTTAAAAATTATCATATGATACGCTTTGAACATAATATAATTAATACACTTTATACACTTAATACAACTGATTAGTATAGGCAGTACAGTTTTACTAGGATTTTTGTACCCTCCGTCAAATAATCGTGGGAGGTACCAATATCCTAGGTTATTCGTACCGGGATTACAATTTTCCTAGTATATTCGTACCTCCTATACGTTTTATAAATATGAACAGTACAGTTTTACTAGGATTTTTGTACCCCCCGTCAAATTATCATGAGAGGTATGAATATCCTAGGTTATTTGTACCGGGATTACAATTTCCCTAGTATATTTGTACCCCCCATACAACTGATTAGTATGGGTAGTACAGTTTTACTAGGATTTTTGTACCCCCCGTCAAATAATCATGGGAGGTATCAATATCCTAGGTTATTCGTACCGGGATTACAATTTTCCTAGTATATTCGTACCTCCTATACGTTTTATAAATAAGAACAGTACAATATTACTAGGATTTTTGTACCCCCCGTCAAATAATCATGGGAGGTATGAATATCCTAGGTTATTTGTACCGGGATTACAATTTCCCTAGTATATTTGTACCCCCCATACAACTGATTAGTATGGGCAGTACAGTTTTACTAGGATTTTTGTACCCCCCGTCAAATAATCATGGGAGGTATGAATATCCTAGGTTATTTGTACCGGGATTACAATTTCCCTAGTATATTTGTACCCCCCATACAACTGATTAGTATGGGCAGTACAGTTTTACTAGGATTTTTGTACCCCCCGTCAAATAATCATGGGAGGTATCAATATCCTAGGTTATTTGTACCGGGATTACAATTTTCCTAGTATATTCGTACCCCCCATAAAACTGATTAGTATGGGCAGTACAGTTTTACTAGGATTTTTGTACCCCCCGTCAAATAATCTTGGGAGGTACCAATATCCTAGGACTTTAATACCGGGGTTACGAATATCCTAGAATTGTCGTACTCCTGGGGGGTATGATTATCCGGGGGTACGATTTGCCTGTTACACCGGCATTCCACGCGAGAATGTTTTGTCGGAACGGAACGTGTCTGATCTGGTCTGAACAGGTCTGTATGATAAGTGTGAATGAACAACAGACATATTCTATCCGTCGGTTGTCATTCGCTGGAAGATTATTCACATTCACTAAGTTTTTAACTTTGAAGTACATACTTATTGTACTTATACTTAAAACTTTGTATTGTTCTCAGTGTTTTCGCTTGTTTATATTTTGCATACGTGATGAACCTAGAGTTATTAATTGAACTCGTCAGAGACCAAGAATGCCTCTATGCATTGTCACACAAAAAATATAGTGACCATGTGTACAAAGAATCCTGCTGGAAAAACATTTCAACTTCTTTAGGCATACCTGGTAATCTATATATATAAAAATAAGTGTACATTTTGAATAAATCTTATAGCTCAAGATCCACCGAACTGATTTCGATAAAAATTGCAGGGAATATTAAGATTGATATGTAGATTGTTTCTGTGAAGTTTGTACGCTGTGCGATATGTGGTTCCGGAGTTATGGCCTCTTAAGTTAGTACGATGTTTCGCGCGCGCGGTTTCAGCGTACGACGTGCGTGCGTGTGTTTCCATGCGATAACGCGAATGAGTTATTATTATTATCTATTAATAATCTGTTATTTATCGACGTCGTACGCGGAATGCGTACAATACTAATAATATGTGATAATCGAGATAATAATTTAATTTGTATCGCTATTTTTGTTCGCTTCAATTTCATTTTACATGTAAGTAAAATTTAAAAACTTCTTTCTTTACAGCGAAATAAAAATTGTGATAATTTGTTTTTAGTGCGGTGTTTTTTCGTGTTTTTTTTCGTCATATTTTAAAACGTTCGATTGTGAAAATAATATTGTTTTTTTAAAGATATATGCTATTACGATAGAAATTCAAATTTTTCATCAAATCGTGTTCCACATTCTATTTTGTTATCGCATTGCGCAGTAAACGTTCGGCTCAGTGCAGTACATTGAAAGCATTTGGACATCCGCTGTATTGAATCCATCGGTAATTATGATTTTTGTTTTTGTTGTTGTCAGTGTTTTTTTCATCGTCCCATTTTAATACGTCAGATTGCAAAATTCATATAGATTTTTTAGTAAAAAGTGCAATTACGATGGAAATTAATTCATTTGTATTTTTTTTAAATGCCATATCAATACGTGTGCATGCGGCAGCCCTCTATTTTTAGAAAACACTTTATTTATTTTTTTTCATCGTTCGGCTCATTGCAGTACATTGGAAGCATATTATTGAATACAATTAAAAATTAAGGGGCCTCTACACCACTGGTTTCTAAAGCCGGTATTACACTGGATCGACACCAGTCGATCGACACGTTGATTCGACATCTGCTACCGAATTACGTTCGACTTTCATGTCGATTTGACTTGTCGATCGACAAAAATCCTGATCGACAAAAAGTCGGTAAACATCAAAGGAAACTGAATCGACAACCGCACGGTAGCGAATTGCGTAGGTGGTAAAATTATTATTTAGGTATTATAACTGTTATTTATTATTAGTAAATAAAAAATTTCCGTGGCTAGAATTTCTAACAGGGGGCACTAAAATAAAAGCAGCTGCTGCTAAAATAATATCTTCATCAGTAGACATTTCTTTGAAAAATACTAAAATATATTTTATATTCACTCAAATAATAAATTAATTACAAAATTGAACTACACTACACGACGGACGAAATTCAACTGTGGGTCCGGAAAATAAATAAATTAGTTTTTATAAATGTCGAACGTAAAATGTCGAACGTATTTAATGATAAATCTACAAATCGACATCATGTTCGACACGACGTAGTATATTGTCGATCGACTAGTGTCGATCCAGTGTAATACCGGCTTAAGGAGCATTTCATAGGCAATTTCTCATACATTCGGCAATCAGCCTTATCGATGTGTTAGTCGTAAATGATCGTTAGTAGTAGTAAGCTGTTTAAAATAAAATTCCACTTACCCCCCAATCATTTCGTTATCTAATCGTCGGCAGACGACCGCTGCTCGTGATTTTTCTTAAAATGCGATAACAAATCCCGTTTATTCGTTCGTATAATAAAAATAATAATAATTTCCTAGCCTAACCTAACCTAACCTAATACAAAAGATCGGACATACTTCGCACAATGGTGACGGGCATTTAAAATATTTTTACCGTTTTACTCTATTTTTTGTTAAAATTCTAACTTTAAATGCTTAAAAAAAAATAATTTATTTAAGTGAATCTTTATTAAACTGGGAGCGTAGATAGAAAACAACATGACAAATCGATTGGTAAAATAAAATTTCTACCGGGTACAAAATTGAAAATTTAATGAGGGTTTAAGTCGAAAAATTGGCTATTTTATGTGAAATAATGATTTTCATTAAAATTCTAACTTTAAACGCGTATAAAAATAATCCTGACTAACGATTTTTATCTATTATTATATTATTATCATAATATTATTATAATGGTTGTGTCACCGTTATATTAAAACTTACCTATTTGTAACTATAATAGATGTGTGAATTTCATTGACAAATAAAAATAATAACCAGTAGCTGTAAACAGTGTAAACACAATTTAATAATTACAATATAATCGATTTTATAATTTTAATAGGTATAACACGAATATTATAAAACTTTTCATTCCGAATAAATGTACACCTAATCATACATTTTATTTTAGTGTTCCCATATATTTTTATTTTTTTTGACAATCTTACAACTTATACTTATATAATGATAATAATAATAATAATAATAATAATAATATTCAGTTATAATTTAGATAACTAAGTATTATAATCCATGTATAGTAAAATAAAATAACTCACTTATTAAAAATTATCGTGAGATTATAATATATATATATATATATATAAATATATATATATATATATATATATATATATATATATATATATATATATATATATATATATATATAATATATATATAATATATAATATATATATATTTATATTTTATTATACAATTTACAATGCAAAATTATTATGTTTACATATTATTGTGTATTTGTATTGACGATTTTTATATTAATAATAATTTTTTTTTTTTTTTTTTTTTTTTTTTTTTTATTTTATTAGAATATTTACAATCTATGCTACAATAGGCATAATAAGCAAATTTGAACACATATATAAATTTATTTTTACAACATGAACACATGAGGAGGGAGGCCATCCAGTGATAGAACCCAACGTTATTTTAAAATAATAATTTAAATATAAATACGAAAATTTATTTTGTTATTACTCATTTATAATAATTTGGTTTTAAATTATTTTAATTGTTAAACTTTTTTTTTACGTTGTTCATTCATTTTTCGTTCGATCTTTTTCCGTTTCGCTTCCAGTATATTGATTGGATTTCGAATAGGCATTGATCTTGGGTGTCTTGGATCTACTAATTCCGGTAATAAACAATTGAAATAAAAATCATTTAGTTTAGGAAACATTTTTGTCTGCCACAAAGTATCATCTCTTTCAATTTTTTCATACTTGATTCCTTTTTTAGTCCAATAAGCTATAATTCCGTATTTTTGCTTAGTAATGTGTAACTGACCTTGAACTTGGTAGTAGTGTTTGTGATTTCTATCCAAATCTGTGATTTCTTTATTTTTGTTAGTTTTCCAAATAGTAATTTTTTTTTGAATAATTGCTTCATCGGGATCTATGTTTTCTGCCGATTACGGACATTTTATCTCGACTAAAGTGTCTGCCCCAATTAATCCATCAGGAGTAGCTCCTAAGAGGACATCATTAGAATCAATAAATAATCCACAATCGTTAATTTTAACGTTTAATGCTAATTCTAAATCTCGTTTGGCTTGATATTCGTGTTCCCTATCATATTCCAGGGCCTTAGTATCGAGATTTGGAGAGTAAAGTAAACTTTTTAATACTCCTTCGCATCCAGTGTCCGGGCGTAATGCAATAATTCTTCCAAAGTTTGAGGCTGTAATTATATTTCTCCTTAATTCAAACCATTTAGTAGAATTTGTTTGATCAACTGTTTCTCTTTCAATATTTATGCGATTATCGGCTATTATTTTTAAGTTATTTAAAAAAATTTCTTTTTCTTCTTCATACTCGTTTTCTGTCATATCCGGTTTTTGGGCATTATTTCCGTATGATGGATCGGCATAGTCATTTACATATTTTAATTTTTTGCGGTATGTTTTTTGTCTTAATTCATTTTGTCTGTTGCGTTTTTTAAGACGATTTAATTCTAATATTGACGATGGACACTTTTTATTTGGACTGCGATGTAATAAAACTTTATGCAACGTGTATAAGGGGCGTTTGGTATTTTTTATTACAGTCGCTGCAGAACATCGACCTTGATATGACCCAGACTGTGCAACTACACAACTAAATACTACTATTATAGGTGCACTAAAGAATAAAGATCTGATAATCGACTTGACAGTAGACAAAATCGTGAATGCGCGAGCGCGATGTACACGTCATATTATAATATAGTCGGCGACGGCGGCAATAATTCTTATCTTCGATCATTATCGGTAATATTATTTTTAGATGAACATAATATCATATTTAGATTTCCGATAATTCGTTAGCGACGTCGCGATTATCTGACGGCGAGCTGGACAAGCGTTGCGCACTCGCATGCACATGTCACATTATATCTAACAACGAATCTTTTTCATGGTGAAATATTGTAAACTATAGACCTAAACGAATTCCAACATAACGACTTGAGTTTTACACTGATAATAATATTGAAAACCAATTTTGTTTTGTTGTTCAATCAACTTTGAATCCTTTGAGCCACATTTTTAATTTGTTATGCTTGAAAAGAAAAAAACCTCACTTGAAATTTAGAAAAAAAATCTTTTATTCTTAAAAATTTAAATGAACATAAATAGTTAAAAAAACATTTTTTTAATATTCTGTTTCGAAGGATTCAAAATAGACTTCATAACAAATTCAAATATGTTTTCAAAATTATTATAGGATTAAAACTCAAGTTAGTACGCTGGAACGCGTATAGGTCTATTTTACTCTAAAAAGCGATAGTGTGGAATCCCCTTAAGAGAATTTTTAAATGATTGCGTCTCCATTTTCCAAATAATAATAACATTTTTCGAATAATTTTGATTAAGTATATCGTACAGCTGTACATACATATGACAACAACAATTCTATTTTCCAAATAAATATTTATTGCTTTGAGATTAAATGAGATTGATTTTTATTCAATTTCAATTGTATGGATTTATGCCACGACCAAAACGACAAAATATTGGCCGACGATCACGTAATTATGTCGCCCAACAATATCATAGAAGATCTCAAAGTGAAGAGGCACATTTACAACGAAATGTTATTCAACATTTACGAAATGAACATCGAACCATGGAATTTTCTGCATTTCATTACAGCAGTGAAATGGATTACAGTGAACATGGTCTTATTGGTGGAATGACGGTGAGATGTCTACATTGTGCTGCAGCCAAATTTCCAGGTGAAACGGCTGGCATGTGTTGTACTAATGGCAAAGTGAAATTGCCAGCATTCGAATCTCCACCTGATCCACTGCACTCATTAATTTTTGGAACATCAACAACGTCCAAGCATTTTTTGTCCCACATTCAAGAATATAATACGCCATTTCAAATGACTTCTTTTGGTGCGACGAATGTTATAAGAGACAGTTTTATGCCGACGTTCAAGGTAATTATCTTTCGAAAAATGCAACCTGACCAGCAATTATTTTGATATTTTCACGAATTCTGATCCAATGTCAAATTGTATTTCTCATATGTTACAGATTCAAGGCCAGATTTATCATAGAGCTGGTTCATTATTGCCATTCCCTGACACTGAACCTCAATTTTTGCAAATCTATTTTGTTGGGAACAGCAATGAAGAATTGAATCGGCGTTGTGCAATTGCTCCAAGTGCAAGGCGTCAAATTATTTTGGATCTGCAAATTTTTTTCCATCAACACAATGGATTAGTTCAATTGTTCAAAACCGTTCTTGATCTTATGCCATCCGATAATCATAGGATAGTAATAAGAGCCGACAAAACGCCTTTTGGAGAGCATGCAAGACGCTTCAATGCACCAACCATTGATGAAGTGGCCATTGTAATTGTTGGAGAGCAGTTTCTATCTCGCGATATTGCGCTACACCGAAGAAATGAGCAATTGCAGTGTGTATCAGAGCTTCATCGCAGCTATGATGCATTACAATATCCATTATTGCACTGGAAAGGTGACGACGGCTATCATATCAATATCCCAATGATAGATCCACGAACCGGTAACATATTTATATGAATTGAAAATGTATTCATTTTAAAACAATCAGACATTTAAATTTTCTATCATTGTATTTATTACAGGTCGTGACATACCAGGCAAGACGGTTAGTGCGATAAACTATTACTCATACAGATTCATGGTTCGTCCACAAGAAGACAACTTCATTTTAAGGTGTGGCAAACTATTCCATCAATATGCTGTGGACATGTATGCGAAGATTGAATCAGAACGTCTCAATTACCTTAGATTCAATCAAGCGCAATTGCGATCGGAAGAGTACATACACTTACAAGATGCAATTGTGAATGATGGCGATGTCAATAATATTGGACGTTTAACAATATTACCAGCGACTTATATTGGCAGTCCGCGTCACATGCATCAATATACACAAGATGCAATGTCGTACGTTCGCAAATACGGCCGCCCTGACCTCTTCATAACATTCACATGCAATCCACAGTGGGATGACATAAAAACCAATTTGTTTGAAGGTCAGACACCAACATACCGCCACGATATAACAGCACGTGTATTCCGACAGAAATTGAAAGCGCTGATGGATTTGATTATCAAATTGCGAGTATTTGGAGAAGTGCGTTGCTGGATGTACTCGATCGAATGGCAAAAGAGAGAGCTGCCGCATGCACATATATTGATATGGCTGGTACGTAAAATAACGCCGGATCAAATTGATAGCATTATATCAGCTGAAATTCCAGATGAAATTACTGATCCTGAATTATTTGAAGTTGTCAAGAAAAATATGATTCATGGTCCTTGCGGTGCACTCAATTTGAATTCTCCATGCATGATCGATGGAAAATGTTCAAAACGGTACTCAAGAGCATTGACACGATAACAGGTGATGATGGATATCCGTTGTACCGACGTCGGTCTACGGAAGATAATGGCCATACGGTAACTATTAGAATACAAAATCAAAACATCGAAGTTGATAATCGTTGGGTAGTTCCATACTCACCACTTCTGTCGAAAATATTTAAGGCACACATTAACGTTGAGTATTGCAATTCGGTCAAATCGATCAAATACATTTGCAAGTATGTCAACAAAGGCAGTGATATGGCTGTTTTCGGAGTAGCTGCTGACAATAGTCATGATGAAATTGCTCAATATCAAATAGGACGCTACATCAGCACTAATGAGGCTCTTTGGAGAATTTATTCATTTCCGATGCATGAACGGTTTCCTGCTGTTGTTCATTTGGCAATTCATCTTAAAAATGGCCAACGTGTGTAATTTACCAATGAAAATGTTCAAGAGAGAGTGGCACGTCCACCAGCAACAACATTAACCACATTTTTTCAATTGTGCGCAAGTGATGAATTTGCCAGAACTTTGCTGTATTCAGATGTAACGCATTATTACACTTGGACTGCACAAAAAACATGGCAACGGCGTAAACAGGGAACAGCAGTTGATGGCCATCCAGGTCTTTTGTATGCAGAAACTATGGGAAGACTATACACGGTTCATCCAAATATGGTTGAATGTTATTATTTGCGGCTGTTGTTAGTGAATGTTGTGGGGCCGCGTTCATTTGAAGATTTGCGAACAGTTAATGGTCATTTATGTGCTACGTATCGTGAAGCGTGTGAGCATTTGGGTTTACTGGAAAATGATGCACATTGGGATTTATCACTTCAAGATGCATCGATCGCTTCATTTCCACATCAAATACGTATGCTGTATGCCATAATAATATCAACATGTTTCCCATCGAATCCGATTGAATTGTGGAATAAATATCGAGATTTTATGACAGAAGACTTGTTGATTCGAATGCGCCATCACACAGGAAACTCTGATTTGATCATAACATTGGAAATGTATAATGAGGCATTAATAGCGATTGAAGATATATGCCTTACGATCGCCAATAAAGCATTGGGACAATTAGGTATGATTTCACCCAATCGTCCAATGCATGATTTTTTCGATCGAGAATTGCGACGAGAACATCATTATGATATCAATGAATTGCAAACATTTGTGAATTTAAATGTTCCCAAATTAAATGATCATCAAAAAAATGTATACGATACCATCATGCAAGCAGTACAAAATGAAGCCGGTGGATTGTACTTTTTGGATGCGCCCGGTGGTACGGGTAAAACATTTGTAATATCACTCATTTTGGCAAACATTCGAGCGCAAGGGAAAATTGCATTGGCACTTGCTTCGTCTGGAATAGCTGCTACTCTGTTGGATGGAGGACGAACAGCACACTCTGCATTAAAATTACCGTTAAATGTGCAGGTTTGTTTATATTCAATGATCGATTGGCTTGAAATGGATTTGCATTAATTGAGATGTAATTTTTCTTAATGTATCACAGGTGATTGAGAATCCCACGTGCACTATATCAAGAAATTCTGCGATGGCGAAAGTTTTACAGCAAACAGCTATTATTTTATTAGATGAATGTACGATGACGCACAAAAAATCACTTGAAGCAATACACCACACAATTCAAGATCTGTGTGGCAATCAAAACATTTTTGGTGGTGCATTGATATTATTATCAGGAGATTTTAGGCAAACACTGCCCGTAATTCCACGCTCAACACCGGCAGATGAGATCAATGCGTGCCTTAAGTCTTCTTTCATGTGGAGATATGTGCGAAAATTTACGCTAAACATAAACATGCGTGTTCAGTTGCAGAATGATCAATCTGCAGATCGGTTTTCGAAGCAATTGTTGGAAATCGGAAATGGCAAAGTTCAAATCGATAACACAAACGGTTTAATTAGTTTGCCAAACAATTTTTGTACAATTCTCCAATCAAAAGAAGGATTGATTGAACGAGTGTTTCCAAATATTATCCAAAATCACAGGAATCACAATTGGTTGAGTGAACGCGCAATTCTGGCACCAAAAAATGTGCATGTCAATGCTATCAATTATCTCATCCAAGGAAAATTGCCTGGTGCAGTAATATCATACAAATCTATTGATAGTGCATTGAATGAAGAAGATGCAGTCAACTATCCAGTTGAATTTTTGAATTCGTTGGAACCACCCAGTATACCGCCGCATTTCTTGAATTTGAAGGTCGGCTCATCAATTATTTTACTACGGAATTTGAATGCACCAAAACTGTGCAACGGCACAAGATTATCTGTAAAAAGATTAATGCCGAATTTAATCGAAGCCACAATATTGACTGGCAAAGCGAAAGGGGAATTTGTACTCATCCCACTTATTCCTCTGATACCAACAGACATGCCATTTGAATTCAAACGATTGCAATTCCCCGTGCGCCTATCATTCGCCATGTCCATCAATAAGGCACAAGGACAAACGCTCCAAGTATGCGGTTTGAATTTGGAGGAGCCGTGTTTTTCGCATGGACAACTATACGTGACCTGTTCAAGAGCAGGCACTCCAAATTGTTTATTTGTGTATGCCCCAAATGGACAAACAAAGAATATTGTTTACTCAAATGTTTTGGATTAATAATAAAGAATTTGAAAAAAATATATGATTTTTATTGCATTTTTGTGATGGTGCTGCGAAGCGCACAGGGGTCGGCTATTAATTATAATAAAACTAATTTTGACTATACAACCTACGTGCTATTATTTTCGTTTGAAAATTCACGTCGTTAATTTGAGGAATATTGCTAGGGGATCGAAAAAAGAAAGAAGGTAAATAATAAGCATCTGATTTAAGAATTTCATTTAGAGAAAGCAATAACTGCACACGGGCGAAGCCGGATTATTCAGCTAGTATTAGCTAAAATATATAAATTAAAAATTAAAATTGGAAACTTAAAATGCCCGTAAACAGCTGAAAACTATTATTAAATGCATTATTAAATGCTTATATAATCATTCAGTGAAAATTACATGTACCTATCAACGGTATTTTTTTTTAGAGTTACACCAGTTATACCTAACAAAATTTTCAAAATATTTCGATGACACGTTTTGAGCTGGACTTTTTTTTTTTAAATATCCATTAAATTTTATTCGTTGGGTCGAAAAGCTTGGCAATTTAATACAAGTTATTTACACATTGTTAAAAAATGTAATAACAATATTTGATATATTATATTATACTCTGATGTGTCTATGTATTTTGTGTATAATTGGTGATTATATTTTCAAGAAATATAAAAAAAACATCGTACATATATAATAAATGATAAATGATTTTATTAATTTAATTAATTTGTACAAACACATTATAAACAATTAATAATATTAAGTTATTAAAAAGTATTTAAAAATAACATACACTTATTTAATTGATTAGTTCCAATGGATTTGACCAGCAGGTGAATTAAAAAATTGTTTGAATTTTTTCTCTCACTTCGAATGCTACTTGTGGTGCGCTTCCTCCTTGATTTGAAATATTTGTAATATGTCTAGGTAGTTGTTCGGACACTGATGTTGCAAATCGATTATCATTATCACTTTTTATAAAGTTATGTAAAATACAGGTAGTGAAAATTATCTTATCCGCATTTTCCGGTAATGATTTTAAGCGTCTTTGATATACACGAAATTTTTGTGACAGCTGACCAAATGCATCCTCTACAACTTTTCTCGCACGTGATAGTCGCTCGTTGATTATTTTTTTGGTTTCATCTCGGTGAATTTGTATGCCGGGGTATGGTCTTAAAATATAACTTTTTAAATGAAAAGCCTCATCTCCTATCATTGCGTATGGTAAAACTTAATTTGTTCCTGGCAGAGCTCGGCCATCAGGTACATTAAATTAATTTTTTTCAAATGCTTTACCCATTTTTGAACTGGAAAAAATTCCACTATCACTACTTTTCCCATAAGCCCCAATATCCACCGCAATAAATTTATATTTCGCATCAACCAAAGCCATTAAAACGGTCGAAAATGTTTTCTTGTAATTAAAATAAAGTGAACCACTATTTGGTGGAGCTTCAATGACAACATGTTTACCATCCAATGCACCAATGCAATTGGGGAAGTTCCATATTTCCCAAAACTCATTAGATATGGTTTTCCAATCATCTTCTTTCGGCATTGGCATACATTCTTCTTTTAAGTTAGATATAATATCAGTACAAACTTCTAAAACAATTGATTGGACAGTTGAATGTCCCAAACGGTAACTAAAAGAGATGGTTTGAAAAGAATCTCCAGTTGCCAAAAATCTATGAAAAAAACAATTATTTTAAAAACTTAAATAAATAAATTCGACAAAATGTACTTTTATAACCAAACAAATAATGCAAATGCCTAAACTTTCAAACTCTGGTACTAAAACAGTTTAACTTAACTCATTTATATTTGCGTTAACTTAAAATCAACTTCTACTTTTTTAATATTACCAATTGAGTTAATTTTAAATTTTTGTTTTATCTAGAATATAGAAATAGAATAGTGGTTCGTCGATTTAAAATTCGTAGAATATTAGAAAATGTAGTTGGAAAAAAAGAAGATATTTTCGTAATTATTTTTATAAATAACAACTAATATGTTTTATTTATTTTCACTTATTTTAAAACATTTTCAATGAATTTTTTTTGTTATTAAGTTAATAAAAATTTGATAACTTAACTTTAAACTTAATTGATATATTAAAAAAATAAATTAACTTAACTTTTAATTTAATTGAACAAAAAAAATTTAACTTAACTTAAATGAGTTAAAAAAAAATCATTAACTTGCCCAGTCTTGACTAAAACAGTAAAATAGAAACATTTTAAATATTGTGTGAATTATATTTATATAGTGAATGATTGCAAGAAGACATGGAACAATTTGAGGGACACATTTAGAAGGGCAATGAAAAAATCACAAACGACATCTGGCCAATCAGCAAAGTATATAAAAAAGTGGAAGTATGAAGAAGAAATGTCTTTTTTACGGCCTCATATGAGAGAAAGGGATACAATAAGCTCCTTAAATCTTAGTGACGGAGAAAGTGAAGCAAATAACGACGAAAATGGAATAGTTGAGGTGGAAGAAGGTGATATCGACTTTGATATAAATTCGTCTATTACACATATTAATACTGAGTCTCCGACAACTTCGACTTCTGCAGAAAATAAAATACGTAGTCAAAAACTATCTTTAGGACAAAAAGAATTAACTAAGACAAATATACGTAAACGGAAACAGCCTACAGGATCAGCTTCTGCAACATTAATGGAGTATATCATAAAGACAAAAGAACAAAATAACGTAACGGAAACTCAGCAAGATGGTTTAGATAATTTTTTTTTAAGTATAGCTTCAACAGTAAAAAAATTCACGCCATATAATCAAAATTTAGCAAAAGCTAAAATATTTTCTATTGTCTCTGATTTGGAATTGAGTGAACTTAAACCTAGTCAAGAACAACCATATCAATTCGGAAATACACCATCGTCAGCATTCATACTACCACAATCAACCCAGTTTCCACAACCATACCTGAATCCACTTACACATGAAATATCTAACCTTGCTATTCAAAATATCCAATATGATTCAACAGCTTCATCATCATCATGTGGTAGCTATTTACATACATTTTCTCCTGAAGATAATCAAAACTAAAATTGATACAGTTAATTCTATTTAAATTTTAAGTAAGTTTTTTAGTTTTTCATAATTTAAAGAATATCTTCAAGAATTTATTTTTGTTTTATTTACACTGAATATAGTATTTGTTAAATTAAAAAATAAAATAAGATGGTACCTAATTAATAATTTTTGAATTTTTAATTAAAGTTTATTATGTTATTTTTTTTCGTTTCATTTGATATTTATATAGTATAGTAAATTTATTCCTATACTTTTTTGAAGATCATATCATAATATCTAATATTATTTATTGTAATATTTTGTTGATTTATTAATAAATTTAAAAATTTAGAATTCATTTTATCATTAAGTAAGTGTAATAATTTGTTACGAAATTCATACTTTCTTACCTTAAACAAACTGCAAGTTTTTCTCTTGGTGATATGGCTTTCCGAAAACACGTATTTTTTTTTCTAATTGTGTTTTTAATTTTCGATAAAAGTACATTAAATTGAATTTTTGTCATACGAAAATATTTAAAAAATTTTTCTTCGTGGTCAGTTAATTGTTTATACAAAGTTACGAATTCACCCTGAATTCACCCTCAATGTGCCGTTTTAACAAAATATCATGAACCCATATTCCTTGTTGTACATTCCTTTCTTCTTCTTCGTCTAAGGCAATAGCAATCATTGCCAAATCGCTAGTAGTAAAATTTTTAAACATATTTCAAACTTAAAATATATCCTTAAAGAAAATGGAAAAACAGGGAAACTTGTGTAGGCACTTAATGATATTGTAGCGAAAATGTGAGTATGGTAACAATGACGGTCGTTACGTATATTCGATCGGTATGGTACAGTGTCTGTCGGTACGTATCTGAACAGTATGAATTGACCATGCCTTTATCGGAACGGTATCGTACGGTGTCTGTCGGAACGTGATGAACGTGAATCATCCTCAAATTTTAACGAGCATCTGAAGCTGTAATTTTTACAAAATCTAAAATTCACGAGTTAAATAACGATTTACTATAAACATTTACGTACCTACATTTATAATTCATCTTCGTTCAGAATCGGTTTTTTTTTTTTTGATAATATAAAATAATTTCATAATCTATCCTACAATGCCTAATCTATCAATAGGTACATCTCGTGTATCCCACCCAACTCCTGTATCCTGTACTTATTATTATTATTATTATGTATGTGATCACTTTTTTTAGTAGTAATAATGGTCCAAAAGTTATCTAGCGATCAAAAATTGCATGTTATCTACTTTGAGAGTTCTAATATCCAAATCCCAATAGTTATTTCCAATTATAAGGAAAAACAACCTAATAATTAATTGTTCGATGGATATTGGATTTTGATTATTATAAAAATATAACGAACTTCCACCACCATTATCTTACCGGTTTTTTTATGTTTAGATGTTCAAACAAATAGGAGTTGATTTGATGACATTACCTGAAGTCAGTGGGTACAGATATGTTGTAGTCACCATCGACTATTTTTCAAAATGGTCTGAAGGAAAGCCATTAAAAGATAAAACTGCAGTTTCTGTAGCTAGATTTTTATATGATGATGTAATTTGTAGGCATGGTTGTCCGAAAATACAAATCAGTGACCAAGGACGAGAATTTGTGAATAAACTAAACAATGAACTGTCTCGCCTTACAGGTACTCAACAGAGGGTTACATCTGCCTATCACCCGCAGGCAAATGGCTTAGTTGAACGCCAAAATCGCACTATAAAAAATTGCATGTTGAAAGTGTTACAAAATAATGTCCAAAAGTGGCCCTATATTTTGCAAGGCATTTTATTTGCTCACAGAACAGCCAAACATTTTTCAACAGGATATTCTCCGTTTAAAATATTATATCAACGAGAAGCAATAATTCCAGTTGATATAAATCATAATGATAGTTCTGCTAGTTCGGAGAATGATGAAGAACCCGAGAAAGAAAATGATTCAAATGTATTTGATCAAGAATCATTTAAAAAAACATTAGAACAAATGATTGATATGCGAGATGTTATGGAACACAGTGCAAAAATAAATATAGTCGAGGCACAGAAATGACAGCGCGATTCATATGCAAAAAGACATAGAACAGGGTTAATTTAAAAAAAAAAAAAAGATAAAGTGTTAGTTAGAAATTTAAAAAGGGACGATAGAAAAGGTGGTTGGCAAAATATGCCTTGGTTAGGGCCTTATATAATTGAATCGGTTGTTGGAAATAACTGTGTTTTGAAATCTGGCAATAAAATTTAAAAAAAAAAAACAAAATTTATGTAATTTAAAACCTTTCAAAGAACATGTTGACGTTGAAAATCAGGAAGAAAAAATAGATGATGAACTGGACAAAGAAATAAATAAAGAGCTGACGATGCAAGACGATGAAATTGATAAAAGCAATGATACATATTTTAATGATGATATAGCCGAATGTGTTGCATTAAATGAAGATCGCGTATTCAATCAAACATCAAAATCCTGGCAAATTATAAAAAGCAAACAATTAAAATTGAAATTTGTTAAAAATGTTCATACAGTAGGCAAGAGGAAATATCTTGGAGAACCAACTGCAACAAAGGATATCGAAGGAGATGGAAATTGTTTATATGCACTTTAAAAATACATTTTACCGCAAAAATACTCAATTCTTTTTAAATTTGTTATTTTATTATCTAACCTTATAAATGTATAATTTTTATTTTATTACAAAAAAAAAAAAAAATTAAAGGTATTAATTGACATGCGCATCTTTAGGGGTTGCATTATTCATTGTTAACATAAATAATATATTGTATTAGCTAAATTTAAATTGTTATGTCATTACCTAATGTATAAATACTATACTCGTATAATGTACAAATATGCATTAAATGAAAAAAATGCAAAATAAAAGTTTCACCTTTGATGTCTTTGTAGCAAGAAATAAATTATGGACATGAAAAGCATTGTCTAGGATCATGCAAAAAAAAGATACATTCCACAATAAAATCCGGAACCCCCCTTATAAACAATATAAAATGTCTGGAATATGCTTTGAATTTATATACTTGTGCACAAGTTGCACACGTACATGTACGTATTAAATATATGTTTTTTATAGGTACATGGGGAACTGATATAGAGATATTTGGAGCAGTTTTACTATTAAAAACATCTATTTACGTTTTCTCAACACGTGACAACACTTGGCAGCTGTTTCCTAAACATATGGATTTAAAAAAATCCTTACAAAAGTCAGAGAGATGTATAGTATATACTTACGAAACATATCAAAGTACATTACGATGTAGTAACAAATGTATAAAAAATAGCTGATAAAACAAAAAAAATTTTCAAGCCGAAATACGAATTGGTACACATTTATTATGTATTTTTTATTTTTTCATTTTTTATTATTTATAATGTTTATTTTATTTTGCGTTTTCATTTTATGTTTTACATTTTCAATTTATATTTATTTTATTTTAATTTGATATTTATTTTACACATACCTACATTTCATTGCTAAACCCTTGATGACATTTACATAAATTATAACGTACTATAGGTTACAATTAAGATTTGGATTGATTTGAATTTTGAATAAATAATATTCAAATAGTGTACTTATGGCAATGACTAAAAAATCCAAACCATAGTATTCATATCATTCAACAATATAATGTATTATTATGTATTGAATTAGTGGATAGGTGAAAAAATCTTACATCATTGCAAAATTAGTAAAATTTGTACCACACCCTCCAACCAAAATTTTAGGATGGGTAAACATTTTAAGGTGGGTAAAAATCGCCTGGTACGCCAGGCGATTTTTACCTCAGGCGATTTTTATCCCCCCCCCCCGGCAAAAATTCACGGGGGTATAAATCGCCGGTCACACTGGTGGAGCTACTGGCCGAAGAACGTCGCAGCTGCTGACGACAGTTCCCTCGCGCCCGATTCCAGGGCAACGACGTCACTGGTACCCGGCCTTCGGAGCAGTAGGGATCGGGCGCTGGTGGAGTGGGCTCGGATGTATAGACGCACGGACACCCCGGTCGGAAGCGGCCGGGAGTGGACGTGGACGCTGGTACCCCCGGGCCTGCTTAGTCGTTGGGTGGACCACCCACACGGGGGAATGACCTTTCACCTTATCCAACTCATGACCAGGTACGGTTGTTTCAACCGTTTCTTGAATGGAATCGGTCGTGCACGGTCGCCCGGGTGCTCGCATTGCGGCGCGTCCGGGGAGTTCAGGGAAGAGGACGATGCCTCGCACACCCTCATGCGCTGCGAGGCGTTTCGTGGTGACCGCGAGCGCCTCGTCCATTCGTTTGTATTGGAACATTCGACCCGGGCGGTCTGGTTCCGCTCATACTCGAGAGTCGGGCAAACTGGGAAGCGGTGGTTAGGTTCGCGGTGGACGTGATGACCATTAAGGAAGGGGCAGAGCACGTTAGGCAGTCCCTGCAGCGATCACCTCCAACACGTCGTGCGAGAAGGGCGCGAAGGGTGAGAGCCGCTCGTTGAGCCGGCGCCCGAGTCGGTTCGCTGACGGCGCCCGAGTTCGGCCCAGAGCCGGTTAGTTTTAAGTTTTTTCGTTTTTTGTAAATAGTAAACTGTGAAGGGTGACTGGTAGGGGACTGTCGTAGTTTTTTGTTTGTAAAATATTTTCTTCCAATAAACGATGGCGACCCTCCACCCGAAGCATTGCTTCACGGCATTCCCGGGTGGCGTATTTTGCAAATGTAGGTACACTCAGAACCGGGTTGCTCTGATTGGTCCAATTTGAATTGCCGCTATTATTATTATTATTATTATTAATTATTATTTTATTATCACCTATAAAGATAAGAATAATAATAATAATTTTAATTATTTATAAGATATATTTAGATCACTTTTATCTTCACCATTAATGATAATAAGTACTTACTACTTAGTACTTAATAACGTTACGCTTTTTTCTTATATATTGTAATTAATACTAATTATTATAATATTACTTATTTGTTATACATTACAACCTATTTTATATTGGTAGTTAGTATTAATAAATAACGAAGAATCCTACAAATTGTTAAACTAGTAATAATGGTAATTCAAATATTTTACTACCTAAATGTATAAATGTATAATTGAGTATTGAATAAATGCATTCAATATTATATTATATTATTATATAGTACCTATTTCATATTATTAAGTAATGTTATGTGTGTCATACTGTCATATTATGTATTGAGTAGGACACATTATACACAAAATCATTATTGGAGTACTTTGAAGGCTCCACATTTATGTTAGTTGTCTCGGAATGTCTATCTTCTAAAAATGTATTGACATTACGTACATATTATATGGATGATAAAGATGATGCTAAAAGTTTTATTAGGAAATTTGGAAAATTTGATGATAGTTATTGGATACAAGGTAATAGGTTGAATAAAGGAAATAGTAGTCGGTAAGTATATTTTATGAAATTAAAAGTATAATCAATTTCAATTCAATTGAAGTTGTTAATTTTTATTACCTAGTAATTAGTATACAGTTAAGTAAGGATATAACCAATTTGAGTGTTGAAATAATTTATTTTCCTATAAGTACCTAATACATATAGGTAAAATAAAATCACTATCATATTAAATTATTTATCCTGAGTGGAATGATAAATGAATATTATTTTTAAATCATATTTTTTTTTTTTGTTTGTCATCATCTTTGGAGTAGTGAAATTGCTTCAAAAGTTAAATCTTTCACTTTTCTAAATTACTTTTCTTATTTTGTCTAGTGGGATATGAAAATCTAATTTGAAGGGCTAAAAGTAAAAAATTCATAGTGCCTAATTTTTTTATTTTAAGTCATTATACAATGTATTGACTTTTATAGGTTTGTAATGCATAACAAATGGGTGTGCAGTTTTAGTTCACATAGAAAAATGGAAAACAGTAAAAAAAACCAAAAATGTGATACATTTATTGATATTTTGATAAAAATTGTGACAAAAGGATCTAAGAAAAATGATGAATACTTAAAAAGAGACCCTCCTCTAAACACTGTTATTAAAATTAATCCTTTTCATAGCCATAACTGTGGTAGTGCTGATGCTCTAAAGCGATTATTTATTGATCCAGAAGTAAAATCTGATTTTCTAAAATATTTTGCTAATGGACTTTCTCCTAGTCAAGCAATGAAACAGAATATATCTAGACTTCGTACTCTTCCAAATTATATAGTTTCATTGGCTAATGGTGCATTGAACCCAAGACCTTGGACTATATATAGACTGTGGCATAAATATTTGGAAGAAAACTATGGAAGTTTTAAGGAACCTTTTGAGAGATTAGAAGAAAAAATCCCAGATTATTTAAATCAAGGTATTATTCTTGAATATATAAAAATGGCTAAGTATCATAATTAGATAGTATAATAACATTGTCTTACATTATTTGTTTATAACATATTTTGTAAATTTATTTTACATATTATAATATATTTAATATTTATATACTATAATATCTAACGTGTAATAGGTTTAATCTTATTTTATTTGGTTTTTAAATAAGGAATATAAACACATGGAAATATTATTATTAGATTAATGGTCCTTTTTTAAATTATATTTTTAAAGTCAGTTTCTATGAAAAACTTGTCCATAAATAATTTGTATACTTTTATATTTTATAAATAGTACCTGAAGAGATTATTACTCAATATTTTTTTTCAAATGCGTTGAATTTTTAATACTATCTTTAGATAATATTATTATTAATATAAAAAAATATTAATTTACTATACATAGTTAAAAAGTACTAAACTACTTTGAAAACATACAAATATATTGAACATTTTCATTACAAGATTAATAGAAACATATTTTTTTATAATATAATGTCAACTGTATAATATATTGAATTTATTAGTGTTGTGCAAATAATAAAAAAATAAGATAATACTCAAGGTAATATTATATACTAGGCATTTTATGAATTAATAATTCATCAAACTTAAGTAGTTTAATATACTTTATACTTTCTAGTCAATATTTATAAACTTTATAGGCATACATATTATAATGGATAAAACAGATCCGTGGGTAGTCCTTGTTGTAACACCATTAAATGAAAGAGCACAACAACTGAAAAATAGTTCTGAAATCATATTTATGGATTCAACTTCTAGCTGTGATGTGTCCATGGCATCTGTTACTGTTCTCTTAACAGCTACAAAGGGAGGTGCAGTGCCAATTGGGGTTTTAGTTCATAAGCAACAAACGGCTATGGCCTATGAAAAGGGATTTAAAATGCTAATGGATAATTTTCCCTTATGTTTCAATGGATTAACGGTAATTAATTATTTATTGTATATTCTAAGCAACATTATTTATTTTATAAATATTTATACTAAATAATACCAGTTATAGTTATTATACACTTATCCCAATTTTTTTATATTTTCCACTTAATCATTTATTTCACTAGGTATATAAATTATAAAATATGGTTAAAAAATTAAACAATCTTATATTTGTTGTTATAACTTAAATTTATAAATTATAAATTATAATTGAGTACATTATTCAACAATAAATAAATTGAAAAATAACATATTATGTATTAACGTATAATGAATTTAATAATATATCTTCAATCAGATTTTATCATATTTAAAAACACTTATAGCATAATAGCTAGAAGGTAGAAAATAAAAATTAACTCTTTAACTAGCTAGGTACAAGGTACCTATATAATATTATAACAAATAACTTTTTTTCTCAAAGTATTATTATATGATTTAACTTTAACTAATTCTTTAAAACTATATTAGTGAAAAAAAAGTTATTTATATACTTAAAGAATTAGCCCTTATTGATATCACTCATGGGATAGGTTACTAATTTTTAATTATGATTTATAGTAGGTTTCAAAAACAATGAATAATATCATTAAATATTTAAAATGTTGTGATGATTTTTTTTTATATACACCTACTGAACATTTTTTCTTCTTACATAATTTAGTTTCCAAAAATTATAATGACAGACGATTCCATGGCTGAAAAAAAGGCAATTCAAGAAATTTGGCCTCAAACCACTCAGATTCTCTGTATATTTCATTTTTTACAAGCCGAATGGCGATAGCTGATGTCTTCTAGTAGTAATATATTACCTGTTAACAGGCAACAGTTGATGCAACTTTTTAGAAAAGTATTTAATAATTATTTATAATTTATATTTATATTAAGGAATTAAATTTTTAGGCTGTATATGCTAAGAACCATGAAGATTTTCAAAATTTAGTTAATGAAATTAATCATTTAGAAGGCAATCAATTATTCAAAGATCGCTTTAATGAAAATTTAAAAAGAAGTCAGGAATGGTCAATGAGTTATAGAAATGAAAATCTTATAACTCGTAATAATCAAACCAACAATTATTCAGAGGCAACAATTAGAATTCTGAAAGAAATTATTTTAGAACGTACTAAAGCGTACAATGTTGTTGCGTTGGTTGAGTTTATTTCAATAATTTGGGATAAATACTTTATTAATCGTTTGTTAGATTTTGCTTACAATAGGAGGAATCAAAGAGACTATGAATTACAACTGACAAAAATGAAATCAGTTGACCCAAATTCTATATTACAGATTGATGAATTTTTATACAAAGTTCCAAGCTCTAAAGATAGCAAAAAGACTTATGATGTAAATACCATTATTGGATGGTGTAGTTGTTACAGTGGCAAACAGGGAGGTTTTTGTAAACACCAAGCTTTATTAAAACAATATTATGATATTGAATTTCCAAATAGCCCAGTAACTGATTCAAATGAAAGGTATAAACTTGCCTTATTAGCTCTGGGAATCAAAGATTGCCCTCCAAAACCATTTTTTGAGGTACTTCATTACATATTTTTAATTTATTTTAAATATTAATTTTTTTCAAACACTACTTAATAGGATCTGAATGAGTTGCCAACACCACAAACTTCCATTATGGAAAAAGAAAATTTGAAGACAACTACAGAAAAAACAAACTTACAGTTATGTTATAATGATTTTTCAAATAACTTACAAGATGGTGATATTGAAAATGATCCAACTATTAGACTTTCAATATCTCAAAATAATCAGTCATTAAATGACAAATTCACAGAGAAATGGGAAGATTTTACTAATTCCATTAATAGACTTGGTGAATTACTACAACAAGATGTATCTAAAACATCAATAAAATATTTATCAGCTTTTACAAAAAAAATTAAAAACATTGATACAACATCTCAAGCTGTAGATTTTATAGTAAATAATTCTTCAAGGTAAGATTAATGTTTTTTATGAAAAAATTATATAGTATGTTAGGTAATTATTTGGTAAAATTATTAGTTCTAAACGAGGAAGAAATATTCGAGTACAACCAACATCTGTGGCTAGAAGAAGAGGAACATATAAAGGTAATCATCGGATTGGTGCTGGTAGACCACCTACAGAAAATAGTACTGCAGGAAGAAATTCTCTTTTGAATAAAAATAAAAAAAAATTGGTTAAACGCAAACATAACTTAGTACAAAGTATCACTAATAATCAAGCAAACGCTAAATGTCATTAGACAAACAAATTTAATAAATATTCAATATATATTTCAGTTTCATGTTCACCTACTTATAATTTTTGATTTGAAATACAAAATAAAAGGCTAATAACAAGTTTTGTATTTTTAATAATTTATTGAACATTTAAAGTGAGTATATAATTATGTATATTGTTATTGTATTCCATTGTAATAATAGGCTCATTTTTCTTGGGGATAATGAGACTATATAAATTGACTATGATGTGAAAAAATTAAATGTTAGTAAAAATATTATAATATTATAGAATAAAATTATTAGTTAAACATTTACCATATTATATTATGATACATAATATATAATAATAGTATATATTGAAAAGCGAATAACAATATAATTAATTACAATTATTTTCAAGTTTTTCAAACTAATTGGTTTAGATAAAAAATTGTAAATACCTTTCTCTGTACCTACATAATTTCACATGATGTTCTCTGTTTATCTTTTTGTATTATTCAATTATTATAATATAAGTTTATTTAGTTCTTAAATAATACTAGGAACTATATAGTAAGTACCTAGTAGGCTATTAAGTATTATTAATACTAATAAATAATAATTGTTATTGAAGCCGTATTCGTAAAAATTTCTTATCATTATAGGTGATAATAAAATAATAATTAATAATAATAATAATAATAATAATAGCGGCAATTCAAAATGGACCAATCAGAGCAACTCGGTTCTGAGTGTACCTACATTTGCAAAATACGCTCCCGGGTGGGGGGTGTATTGCCGATTTAAAAAGAAAAAAAAAAGGTTAAAGAAGATTTCAAGAAAAGCTATGAATGCGGTACTGCCTTTTTCTACATCCTATATTAGTGAAGCAGCATTCTCTTCAATGAATGCCATCAAAACTAAAAATCGATCACAACTGAAGAACTTGGAAGACGACATGAGGGTGTGCTTATCAACCTGTCGACCACGAAGGAACCTAATAATGAAGAGAAAACAGTCCCATATTTCTCACTAAGATTAGATTTTTTATAAAAGTTGTAATGTATCTTGTTTTTCCATTTCGATAAATAAAATATTTAGGATAATTGTAATAATATTTTTTTCTATCCTACCATTTTAAAATGTTTGATAGAAATATAATACTGATATACAACTACTTTTGTATTAATAATTAATATGATGAAAGTCTAGTATAAAAAAATGTGTATACATAAATAAGTCAGTGACAAGTGTGCCGCGGTTAAATATGGGTTGGGATTAGTGTGCCGCGAGAGAAAAAGGATGGGAAACGCTGACGTAGAAGAAGGTGTTACTTGGGAAGGGTTTACTGTGCAGTGGTTTCCCGTTGCCTTCTGCACACAAAATTGTAACATCGATGAATTACTTTCATCACCAAAAAAGATGAAGGTATAACTATTTTCATTTTGACTCATTGACTATATTGTTGTTTTTATAATGTATAAATATTTTTTTAGATTTTTGTTGATGCTTATAGCGTAACACAATATCATTGCCACGATGCAAAAGCTCCAACTAATACCACCCCATCAGAAATTAATAAGGTTAAGTTCTAAAATACTTATCATACATTTAGTATTGTGCTCAATTAATATCACATATTATGTACTTGCGTTTGGATTTAGATATCTTCAACAAGTACTTCAAACAATTTAGAATCGTTGAAATCAATTCGACAGAATATTAATTTGATCAACATTCCATACAATTGGTTCTTCAATATCAGTTATAAACAGGGCATTGGTGAAATAATTGGATTTTATAAGCTTGGTGAATTTAAAGAAGATTTATTTAGATTTATTTATCATTGAAGAAACAACTGGTGCTAACTGAAGGTAAATTTCTTAACTTACAACTTTTATGCTTACACTTATTATTTTGAAACTGGTAATAGATTTGAACATAAGTATAAAAACAAACGGAAAAGAAGTTTCAAAAACAAAAATAGATTTTTCTCAAAATTATATCCCTGAATGTATGGATGATATAGAAAATGTATTGAAATTACTAGACACTGCTAAACTATGTCAGGGTGTGGGATCAATAAAAAAATATGAAGATATACAGTCAACATCATAAATGTGAGACATTTTTTAATCAATGGCACCACTCAAGCTGCACACATATTCTAACTAAAGGACAATTCCCTACATCTAGGTAGGTAATGATTTTAATCTTATATTAATTCCAAATGTAACTTATGCTTTAAACTAAACTTAATATCTAAATTTTATAATTTAAATGTTTCAGTAATATATGTTTGTGGTGTATATTATTAAGAACAAACTCAAAATTCTAAAAAAAAAGTATTTTTCTCCAAATAAAAAGAAAATGCAATCATGCAGCTAAAAAAAGTCAAATATGCTTTTAAACAAAAACTTTCAAGAGCATCTGTCAAAATTGATAGTTTACAACGAGATGTGATTGAAATTCAAAATAAGATGAAAGGCATTTCAGATTCCAGTCTTAATAATATGCTAAATGCTTCTAAAATACCAAGTGCCAAACAAAACTAATTCAAGAAATATTTAATACTTCAAAAATGAAAAATCCTAAGAATCATAATTACAGTGAAAACTGGATGTTACTATGTCTGTTATTTATAATAAGGTAGTATTATACTTTTATTCCTATTTTGTAAAAACTAAATTTTTAATTTCATAATATAAATTATTGATATTATATAATATTAATTATAGATCACCCAGTGGTTATAAATTCTTAAGAGACCAGAATATATTACTCTTGCCATGTGTTAATTCAATAAGGAAAAATTTACTAGCTGTGAAGATAGGATGTGGTTTTGATCCAAATGTGTTCAAATTATTACAAAAAAATTTTCAGCTAAAACTGAGACAAAAAGTAGGAATTCTGCTATTGGATGAAATGTTTTTAAGGGAAAATGTTAACAAGGCCCGTCGCAAGAAATGTTCCGCCCTTTTAACGTAATGCCGCCCCCAAACGTAACGCGGCCTCTTTCAATCAAAATCTAAATATATTACAGTATACAATTTTATCACATTATTAACATAATGAATAACATTTTACAAATTTAATTTTAAATTATTGTTGTATTTAATAAATTTCAAAAAGTTAATACAATATTGTTACTTCCATAAATAAATTAACGTCTTATAGGTACCTATGATGATAAAAATAGTAATCTCATAAAGTTATAATATTAATAAAATAGTTAATATAAATATGAACTTCAAATTGAGTTATAAAGTTTACAATTCGCAGTCCACAGAAGTGTACTAAACTAATAATTAACTTTCCTTGCTTTTTTTCTTGAACGATGTCTTCTAAATCCAATTCTTGCGCCAAGTCGGACTCAATGGATAACAACGCAAACCCGGTTAACCTTTCATTGCTCATGGTTGATTTGAGGTGGTTTTTAATAAGTTTCAACTTAGAAAAACTCCTCTCAGCTGACGCTTTAGTGACCGGAATCATTAGAACGATTCTCAAACTAATCGTAATATTAGGGTAAATCTCTTGTAATGTTTTATAATAAATAAGCTCAAGATTTTTGTTGGGAGAACTATTTGGTTCGATAAGTTGACAAAATATTTTTAGTTCTTCAAATAGTTCTATTGTGTCGATATCGGATGTGTCTTTTGCTTTTAATAAAATAGCCAAATCTTCGCAATAATTTAATAATGTTTCGTGCTCCCAGTTTATTAATAAGTTAATATTGTATAAGAATCCAAAA
>JALBXZ010000144.1:0-100000 GCA_027580255.1 Therioaphis trifolii
ATTCCATTTGATCCAGTTGTTCTCTGAGCAGAGTTGCAAAAAAGATCAGTTAAATTCGCAACACTGAAATGTCCAAGTCGTTTGTTTGCATATTTTGTTTTCGGGTCTTTTGTGGTATCGGTTTTTGAAACTTGTCTGTTCGTACAAGACCATGTGGTATTCTGAAGGGTAGTTAAACTTGTGCGGTTTTTGTCGTACCTAACAGCTGGTGTCACTGTAGTTATTGGTAGTAGTCTCTAATAGTCTCATGGCGAGACAGCGGTGCATCGTTTATCGAAGCCATCCTCTTTTTCTTCTCACCCTCTTGTCGATCGACACGTTGTGTTCTTTGTTCGGGTCGCTCGAAAGACATCTCTGCAGTATCCGAGTCTGTATGAACACTCGAGTGTCGGCAAATCATGAACGAAAGCAAAAAAAAAAAAAAAGAATGTGTACATTAATTATTTCACTCACCGGTGTTTTTTGTTAATTGTTTTTATTTTGGAGTTTTCACAGGCACACAGCTCTCAGCTCTAGGAGATCAGTAATGTTCTGAGGGGCCACTGTAGGCACAGCGTGCTGGCCACACGTCCCTCATCACAAAAAAAAAACATTACGTTTACATTCTGGCGGCGTGCGTGAATTCTTATGATTAATATAATATGTGTGTGTGTTGATGATTTATTTCAATTGAATTTTATAAATAAACGTCGTTATTACCACATTAAAACCGTTGTATTGACTTAATCGACGTGGATAATCTACTCTCCCGAAACCCAATTAATGTAAATATCGGGACTTGTGCTCCGCACAACTTTTAAGTTGATTACAAAAATCCGCAACGCGATGGTTATTAATTCGGTTACTCTTCTCGGTTCCGAGTTCAATAACTTATTTGTAAAGTTGCGAACGCAAACGGTAACCCGTCGCCACTCGTGTACATTGTATGCGCTAGGGCGTATGACATCAAATGGTATTCATGCCGATCGAAGTGCACAGAACAACTTTTAAAACGTGCAAGGTAGGTACTTGTGTTTGCTCGGCAGCGAAACTTTGCGTTTCCGTCACACAGATCATGTCAGAATGTTATAAATAAATCACGAGTAAAATAAGATACCTACGATAAATTATGCACTATATGATATGTTGAGAAATACTCATTCAAACGCATAATGTAGGTAGTGCAAATATACCTGTGGATTGGGTCTAAAAGGACTAATTTAACTTTTTGAAATTTTCTACAGTAAGTGATTTTAAACATTTTTCAGTTAAACATAACTTTTATTTTATTTAAAAAATTATTTGTTTTAGATGTTGCATATAGCTTGGGAATGGTCTTAATAACTTTTTTTCCATCTATTTTACCAAAAAAGTCAAAATTGGTCGTTTTAGAATTAGACTCATTAATTATGTTTGCAACATTATCCCTTTTGTCTCAGTTACTGTTGGTTCTAGAGTAGCGCCCTTTTAACACAAGAAAATGCGTATTAAATTTTATAATAAGCCTTTGGAACTCAATTTGTCAAAAAAATGAGATTGGCTCTTTAAGATCCAAGCCATAGACAAATAAATAAATAAATAAATAAATAAATAAATAAATAAATAAATAAATAAATAAATAAATAAATAAATAAATAAATAAATAAATAAATAAATATATATATATATATATATATATATATATCTTATACTATAAAACGAGCAAGGAATTGTATGTACCTATTTCCAGTCATGACATCTCGAAAACGGCTCTAACGATTTTTCTTATATTTCATATATAAAGAGTTTTCGACCTCAGGAATCCAATGGACTTAGTCAAAATTTCAAGAAAATTTCATTTCTATGAGCTTTCATAAAAAATCTTTATATAGTAAAAGTATCTGTGGGTGAGGTTCGCGGTACGGCAACGGACGGTGGCTAGACGTGGCCGCCAAACTTCCCCTTCCATATCACCGTCGCGCGACATGATAGTTCATATCTTTATACGTTGCTAATGGAAAACCTTTCTTGGGACCGCGATGATGACAACGCGACGTTCTGGGTTCTGGTAACCTACAATTCGATTCTCCCTGTATGTAGCGTTCTCCCTGCATCGGACCCCCAGATTCTCCCTGCATCGGACCCCCAGCGTGTCCGACGGCCAGTCGTTGAGAGATAAAAAAAAATAATATACATTTAAATATTTAAATGATACAAATAATACTTTTAAAAATTCAAAAAATTAATTTTTTAAATAATATTCACAAATTTAATGGTAAATATCTTTTAATTTTACATTTTATGAAACATTTTATTAAACAGTACTTCTGCAAAAAGAACAAATTCAAAACTCAAATTCAAACTTCCGTGTATATACGTACTTATCAAGTAAATATTAATATTTTTTATTAAATGCAGTTTACAAATTATTTTATGGAAAAAAATGTATTTTAAAATCATAAATTATACAATTTTCTTCGTTTAATTACACGAAATTTCCCACGTATACCTCATATTCGGAAAGTATCAATAAATTCTTTAAGCTTTGAACTTTTAGTTTATCACTATCTGCATTGGGGAATTCGCGATTTCATGGTAAAAATAATTAACTTCATGAATTATCCCCATAAGACTAATGCAATATTCATTTATCTTTGCACCCTTATATCTAAAAATTTTGCACGACAATCGACTATAAGACCCATACCATTTGATTCCTGAGGCTTTTCTCTAACAACCTGTATATGTTTTAGTTGGGGAATTCATTGGCCAGTGTCCTTAAAATCTTGAAGATATTTTTTTTCATAATACTCTAAAAAAATATAAATTTATAAATATACAAAGTATATATAAATATAGTATATATAAATATACATAAAATATTCGCTTGACATTTTAAGATTTTATTTTTCAAATATTATTTCCGAAAACAAATTAGTAAAAAATAGTAAAATCTCTAAACACAACATATCAAGTTTATACATTAAGGGTGACTTTTGCTAGCTATAATTTTCTGAACATTTTTTATTTATTAACGAAAATCTACTTACAAAAAAATAAGCATACTTTTTTTGCATAAAAACAATACAGTGTAAAATAACCGCACCTTATTTACTAATAAATAGATCGGAGATTTACGATATCTTACGATCGGAGATCGGCCTTCCTGGTACTATGTATATTAAGGGAGTTGGGGTAGAGCCATACTATAAACTTCCAAGTATTTGAAAACTTACAAAATTTGAAGGAATTGAAAACCATTACCATAATTATATTACAAATATTGTAATAATGTACTTTAAAATAAAATCCACATAAGCGTACCAAAAAAGTGCAATATTTCAAAGTACGTAAAAATAAAATTGTAACACATATGTGTGGTCAATCGTATTTGTCTTTGAATAAAATCGTATAATTTTATGATCTAAAATAGTCGAAATATGATTACTATAGTACACAATACTCCCAATGAAATGTTTACTTATCAATCATTGATAATTAAAATTGTTTCTTTTTTTTAGAAATTTCTTAAAGAAGGTTGAATAATAGTATGATAATAACTATGATATAAACATATTACTTTTTTATTTTATTATTAACAATCTTAAATGACATATTTTATAAATTATAATGGAATAATTATGTATGTTATACCAATAATAATAATAATAAAATAAACATAATACTTTTCCTCTTTAATAACCTATAAACATTTTTAAAATACGCTTTTGCCTCATAGTGTATGGTTTCAAATTAGTAACAATTACAATTAAGTATAATTTATAAACAATACTTTTTGAAATAAATTAAAAAAAGTAATCTGTAGTTAATTTAAAAAAAAATATGAAACAGTTTTTGTTGATATCAAATCAAATTAAATGTGGAAAATTGTATCTATTCAAAAATACTCATCATGCTTATTTTGTGATACAACGGGTATTAGAGTAAACGAGTACATAGATTAAATAATGTATTAATATTTTATTCCTTACCTTAACTTAATGTTTAGAAAACCTTACAGACGGTTTAGCCTCTCCTACGAAATTACCTAACTTCTCCTATATATTTTCTACATATATCAGATTTACATTTATTAGCACCAATATCAAAATACGGAGATACGGGGGTAGTGTGAACGGGCTTAGCCGTACAATCTTTCAGGAAAACGAATAATATTTTACTTTTTCCTCGATGATATTTCAAATGTGTACTAGTATCATTTAACTTTGATTGTCGCCGGAAAACGCATAAAAGCAAAATAAAATATTTATTCAACTGTTCAACTTTATCGCCGTATCTCCTACTTTATACTGTGCAAGTATTTAAGTGTTTCAACCAACACACAACAATGACACTTTGTAGCAGAAATATATTCACTCGTTCATGTTAAGGGTTATTATTATATACATGCCGGTTATGCGTGCACGCACCACACATACATATGTAGTTAAAAAGTGAACTTTACTGTCACTGTCATACATTTAAACGGATAGCATAACAAGTTTGAATATAAAAGTTGTTCTATATATATATATATATATATACACTCAAAAACAAAAAAATGTTAATGGGACTAGGAATAAAGAAAATAAAATACAAAATTACAGTTTTTTTTCTTTTTTTTACCGTCATGATAACATTTTATGAATGTAAATTTCACGTTGAATTTTGACCGTTACGGTTTATAATAACTTATTTAAGATAATCTCTTTCTAAGTAACATGCATCTAGTAATAAACATTGATTTCGAATTGAATCGAACCATAATATCAAACGAGCACCGTTCAACGATCGTAAAGCACAAACAAAACACCTACTACTTGATATCTAGATTAAAGTAAAATTTACAATGAACGGTCACAACTCACAAAACAAATATGGATAATCCGGTATTTTGCGAAATTCCTAGGAATTATGTAAAAAGCTGAAAATCACTCGGCAATATATATAATACTAGCTTTGCCTAGGCATTATGTATAATGCCAAACGTCAAGTAGGAAATATGATGAAAATAAACTAATTTGGGTACAACCTATTACCAAAGACTTTACTTATCGTTTATCGTTTATCGTAAATGCACGTGTTTGTGCACGATTTAACGCAATTAAGATTCTGATTATTCTTCTATAATAATAATTCTGAGGTACAGTATTGAACGTACTCATATTCGTATTACATTATCGTCATTATCGTGTCTCGTCGTGGTGTTCCATAACTATAGATACGAAAGATATGAAGTCAAATTTTTATAACGAATTACAGAAAAATCGTAAAAATTTGACCAATAAAACAAGTTTTGTTATCGCAAAGAAACAGCCCATAGAAACTGGCCAAGGATTTTTGAAATGCGTTTGTAAGACCAAGTGTCAAAATAAAAAGTGCATTTGTCTTAAAAATAACGTTTTATGCACATCAAAATGTCATTTTTCAACATGTAATAAGTAGCTGTAATAATAATAATAATAATAAAAAAATATTATAATCTAATATAATATAAATATTAATGATAAATTTCAGTACCTAATGTGTATTTAAATATAATAATATGTCAAAATTAAATTTTGTCTGTACTATGACTATATGAGTAATACTATACAATAATTATAAGAATCTTAATATAATAATATAACATTAAATAATTTATTTTTTACTTTGCCTAAAAAAAATTGGCATTTTACATAATGCCCAGGTATTTTATAAAATACCTAGGTTATATGTAAAATAATATTAAAAATTCGCGGTACGCAGTGGCGTATTTAGGCCAGGGCCACCAGGGCCCAGGCCCTGGGGCCCCCAAGGTATGTCCAACATACCAGGACCTTAATCATGAGGTTTATAATATTGGCCAAGTCAAAAAAAAAACATAAGAAATTTGTAGAAATATTATTAATTGAACATTCTTTTTATACAAAACCCTGATGTATGTTCTAATTTTATTTTATTCTTTACGTTACCTATAACAGTAGCATCAGTAGAGCTATCATTCTCCAAACTAATAGTAATAAAAAATTATTTACGGAGTACAATAGCAAAATAACGGCTGAGTGATTTGTCAATTATTTAAATTGACAGGCTCTGAAATTAAATTTGGAAGAATAATTGACAAGTCTTATTGTGATTGTTGAGCTGTAGTAATTTTTATAATTAGAAGCTAAAAAAAAAAAAAAAAAAAAAAATTACAACTTTGTTCAAATAAAGGCTAGAATATTTAATTTTTAATTATTTATTAAACATACAAAAAAGTCATTGTATATTTTTAAGTAGTGAAAAAATGAATACATTCAAATTTCAATCATTTATTTTGTTATTATGAACATTTAATATTACTATCAATAATTAATATTTTTATTATAATTATTTGTATTAAAGAAGGCCTCGATATTTTATAGAGGCCCTAGGGCCACCAAGTTTCACGCTACGTCACTGGCGGTACGGCAACTGACGGTGGCTAGACGTGGCCGCTCAAACTTCCCCTTCCATATCACGGTCGCGCGACGTGATAGTTCATATCTTTATTCGTTGCTGATGGAAAACCTTTCTTGGGACCGCGATGATGACAACGCGACGTTCTGGGTTTCCACAATCACTACAATTCGATTCTCCCTGACCCCCAGCGTGTCCGACGGCCAATGGTTATGCTTAAGCTTTATTCACATTAGCGGTCTCAGTTCGGTCCGGTCACGGCCAAGTCACGGTCAAGTCGACATCGATAGTATGTAATCCAACGGCATCGTACACACTATCGATCACGGTCAAGTCGCGGTCAGGTCCGGTCAAGTCTCGACCGGTCGATGCTCGATCTAGACCGCGGCAGTCACGAGCTTTTTGATCGAGACCGCCTCGGTTCACGCCACAATCACTACATTTCGATTCTCCCTGATCCCTAGCGTAACCGACGGCCGATGGTTATTCCATGATCAGGTTTCCCCCACCCGTACAGAAACAAAAGCATCGGGCGTTGTGTGCGGTGAATGCATTCGGGCATTCCGTGGCTACGAAGGACGGACCGACCGACATTTTAAGTGAAGCTTCGTAAAAGTCGGAACGCTGCCCAACGTTTGTGTATCGATGTATTGTTGAATATTCAAGATGCCTGCATTTAAATAGTAAACAGTTCTAATAATAAGTAGTAGTATTTAATTTTAATTTAATTTCTATAATTTTTAAATTTTTATTCGTTTCTCTTAATTACTAAAATTTATCACAATGAAAAGGAAAATTAATTTAGGTCGTTCATCGAATATAATAAAATGTCAACGTTTACTCAGATTAAGTCAAAATAACAATGGCTCGTCAGGTAATTGCAATATTAACAGCGATAGTAACAATAATGATGATAATAATATAAATAATATACCTATTACCAATAGTGTTAGTAGTATTGATGAAAACAATATTAATAACAACTTTGCATTTAATTTTCCTATTGACGAAAATTTAGTTGAACCACGACGTGTTCCATGGCGTCACCGTGAAATGTCGGCATTTACTTATGATAAATTAATAGATTATAAAAATGATTCTCACGTTATCATAGGAAATATGAATTTAAAATGTAATTATTGTTAATGTTCATTTATGTATTTTTATTAGTTAATTTTAGAGTTTTCACGTGAAAAAAATTTGGTTCCATAGTGCACACAGACATTGTGTCTGACTTAATGATAGATAATTTTGAAATGCTATCACAATTTATATATAAAATGCTCGGTACGTTCACTTCCAACAAATACAATACACTAAATACTCGAATTTTTAGTTTGAAATACAAAACACAAAATATATTTGAATGTAAAATTACATTCATAAGCATTAATAAATGTCAAAATGTTACGACAAAAACAAAAAAAAAAAAAACGATAACAAAACTTGCGTGGCTGGATATTAAATGTGTTTTTGTAACAAACGTCGTGGATCACAGTCTTAAGGGTACTAAATAATTCATATCCATTTGAAAATAATCAATGATACACTTTGATAGATGCGGAGTTTTCAATTATTTTTCTTATTATCATTATTATTTTTTTTATTCGGAAAATAAATGTTGAGATGTCACATAAATTATCGCACGATTAACGTAAGTGTATGATTATAAATACATCAAGAAGCATCGATTTGCCAAGAGTTCATCAAATTTATCACGCACATTCTTCATTTCGTAGCTACAATGGGATGTAGTATGTATTCAATTGTAATAGTAATGTTAACATACGAAGTGTGATGTTTATTCTCTTTTTACAATTTTTACTAATTATAATTCATTTTTTATTGTATAAAATAATGTATCGGCTCTTCAAAACTAAAACACAGTAACCACTGTTCAGAACTTTTTTTGGGGGATTCAGTTGACTGAACATTAACAGGCCGCTTTCTATGACAAACTTGTACAGTTACATGTTGGTGAATCATTGAATAACATCACTGATCCAAAGAAAATATAATTAATTCACTTAGCATTTCACAATATCAACGACCTTGTATGTTTTAAAAGTCGAACAAATAATAGAAAGTTTGAAAAATGATAATTGTGTTTTAGTTTTAGACAGCTAATGTATATACGTATACATATATACATTTATATCGTTTTCGAAAAAATGAATACTAAAAAGTTTCTAGGAAGTCTGAAAACTTATATTTTTAGGATTTAAAACGTAATACTTCTCATATGATATTTGCTTGATGAAAAAAAAAGCTTCTTAATATTGTTATTAGTTCAAATTTTAACCTAGTGTATTTAGAATATTTCGATACATTCTGCTCCTTACAGAATTTTAGGTAACCAACACATATACGGGTTAAGAAGTACAATAAAAAGAAGAAGAATTATTCTTTACTCAAATTACAATGTATTGTACAATTAAAAAAAAAATGTCTGTTTGATGGTTTATGAAATCTACATCGTCCACAAAGTGCGGTATCGGTCTTTGTTATTGAATTTTGAGACGCGTTAAACTTTCTTCCGTTCATAAACTACTGCTGCCAGCGTACAACATGCATATAATATTATTCGTGCGCCCCATTCGGTCTTCTGTGTAACATATACTTCCCTTGTGTATAGATTTATCTTAGTCTCTCTTTCCATCTCCGTCTCTCTTCATTTATCTTTCTCTTTTCATCTCTCTTTCTCTTTTCATCTCTCTTTCTCTCATGCCCTATTCCTTTCTCAATTTCCCTCATTCTCATTCTATTGCCATCCCTCTCAATTCCTTCTCTTCACTCTTTCGTCACCCCTGACACTCCTTTCCTTTCTCTGTCTGACCGTTTATCTATCTGTCTGCCTTTCTCACACATACACACACACACACACACACACACACACACACACACACACACACACACACACACACACACACACACACACACACACAAACACACACACACGCACGCACGCACGCACAAAGACTATTACCAATTGTATTCGTAAATGGACATTCAAAAGGCCTTGTAAAGTTGCTGTGTCAGATATACATAACGGTGGTGGCTTGTGCAGTATATTATAACCGTTGTCATGGCATGATTTATTACCCGGGGTTTGATTCCTCCCGGTATTCGCCGTCCACCCGACGGCGCGCTCTCGTCCGGGGGTCGTGGGCGGTCGACTTCCGTGCACACCGCTCGCGCATGCATACACTTTTGTGAATTAATCAACCAGAAAATTCACAACTTCAACTTTACATGGCCACACCACGCCGATTCGGTCTAGGGACGCGATCTCGGGACAGGGGAGAGGGGGCATCCATGTATGGTCTTATCCGTGTACACACACACGCACACACACACACTCACACACACATACCCGCAAACACATATACATCCCGTCAGTCCATTTGTAACTTTTAAGGAGTGCTGCCGCTATCGCTGTGTCATTCTGGCGGCCAGCTGCCTTATTTTGTCTTTCTGATTTGTATATAAAATAATTTTATATTTCAGAATCTAATTAATGGCGCACGAAAGAAAAATTATATGTTTAAAAGGTGCTACTATTTGTATTGTAATATAATAATAATAATATACAGGTAACAGAGATCAATTTATCGGTGATTGAGGTTTTGGCATATTATGACGGTAGTGAACGCACATCAAGTTTAAAATTAATATTATCCGTGATGAGGCTTATTCTCTCATCAGCATATCTGTATGTAACGATTAGCGATTTCAGTGATACAGATCGATTTTGACATCAACCATGATATTTCTTAAATTATTTCACCAAAACCATTGAATTATTAAATTTAATAGAAACACATTTAAAACTACAATACGCAGTCAATCGTAGTAACTATGTTGGTATATAATCCAAAAACGACTTTTTCCTTAAAAAAAAGCTAACGTAATTGAACCATTTATTTGAGAAACGACGTAAGTCACAAAAAGGTGATTCGTAGAAAATAAGAGAAAACTGTTTTTACGCTACCAGTGATATATGGTACCAGTGATTATTTACAGTGGTGCCACCGTCTTAAAATTGAATATTTATTTTACAAATGTTCACACATGATCTGTCTATCATTTGATAACACATTCCACGCATTATCTCAATTTGTGATATTTTGTGACTTACGTCGTTTCTCAAATAAATGGTTCAATTCTACTTGTGGCTTATTCACGGTGATTTTTTTATGAAAAAAGGTCAATAATTTTGGTCCGATCCCCAGACGCCCCCTGCGAAGAGAGGGCGTGCGAAAGATAGGACCGCTGCCACTGCGCCCACCCGCACCGCATCGACAGTGCTTGGTCCACGCACGTCGTCGGCCCACACGGTGACCAGCGTTTTCGCCAAACGCCACCGATAAACATGTGTCGTTTTGCCCCAGAGCAGAGTGAAACGTTCGGTGTCGTCGGGCGGCCGACGGCGATCGATGCGTGCGCTCGCCCAGGGGCGAATAAAGTTCTATATATGGTGTATACATTTTACACGGTCTCGCGCGCGCTGAGAGAAAAAATAAAGTTTTCATCCGTTCGTCTTTCTTTCCGCCTCTCATCCGACCCTCCTATCGAGCCCGATGTTCATTTTGTGTATTTGGACACGCGGCGTGTACCCGTTAGAGATATATAGAGAGACACCAGATACTAGAATTCTAACGTAAAATACACACACACAGACACACACACACACACACTCGTATGCCCACGTATTAGTCGAAGGGTATATAAACAACGATTAACGACTTGCCCAGGCAGATATATTAATAAATAAATTAAGTCGGCGGACACATCGTTATTTCAAACGGTCTTTTCTTAGGCCGTCGCGACCGTTCGTATCGTTCTTACGTACAGGTGTACTCGATACCCGTGATCCGTAAATACAATATGTTACCGATAAAGCGTTTGAGTGTTGATATTCTATAGAATTTCTAGTCATTCCGTTGAATTCCTGTTACGATTTGGTAACGTATTACATTTATGTTATTTTAAGCAACGACTAGGTATTATATGGACTTAATCCTAGGGTTCCTACAGAATGTCAGTGCTATGTCAGGCAAAATATAGTTGATCATTTCAATAGTTAATGAAAAATTTCGAATCGAAATTTTATGTTTATTCATTGGTAAGTATGATGTTTTATAATAAAGTAATAACAATAAAAGTTTAATTTATGTGCACTGTAAAAAATAATCGTAGCCTTTTATTTTTTTTAAATTATGTATTAATAAATTGTTTTATATTAATGATTATTTAATTTTTATTAAATTATATTTTTCAAATTAATTATATAGGTAACTATTAATCAAATATTACTGAATTGAAACTAGGATTTGATCGTATCCGTTACGTATTTATCATATTATAATATTATACCACTATTGTCGAGTATTTAATTATTATGAATACATATCATACACGAACAGGGACAAATGGACGCGGCCGTTTGGACGCGGCGGTTTAGACGCGGCCATTTGGACGCGAAGTCATTTAGACGCGGCCGTTTGGGCGCGAGTACATTTGGACGCGAGGACAAAATTATAATTAACATTAAAGTTTTATCACGATATTAGGAATTATCGTTATCGAAATCGGCGTTATCGTTTAGGCACGAAGTCGCTTCGACCAGTATTGTATTAATTCAATTCTGTTACTTTTATATAGCGATATTTTTAATTTTGATGATTTTTCTACTATATTAATTAGTGTATATTTTATTTTATTTTATTTAATTTAATTATATTTATGTATATTTATATTTTACTGTCATTCAATAATTATAACAAAGTGGAATTTTGACATTTTTGAGAGGGATAGCTCAAAATATTTCTGTACAATAACTATAACATTTTTAATTATTAAATTTTTTTAGCGATATTTTTAATTTTGATGATTTTTCTACTATATTAATTAGTGTATATTTTATTTTATTTTATTTAATTTAATTATATTTATGTATATTTATATTTTACTGTCATTCAATAATTAAAATTTTTTCCTTGCGCCCAAATGTACTCGCGCCCAAACGGCCGCGTCTAAATAACTTCGCGTCCAAACGGCCGCGTCTAAACGGCCGCGTCCAAACGGCCGCGTCCAAACGGCCGCGTCTAAACGGCCGCGTCCAAACGGCCGCGTCCAAACGGCCGCGTCCAAACGGCCGCGTCCATTTGTCCTAGATCGTATCATACACGTAAAAACATAATATTGTATTTTTCAATTCATAACGTTACAAATCGTAATTATCAAGGTATTGTAAAGTATACGTTTGGATGTGCGGTAGACAATCGTCACCACATTAATTGTGACATAACACTACCCATGTGCATAGGCACCCACAGAATATTTTCCAGGAGGGGGCAAAATTAAATACATTACTAGGAAATCTGGTATTCACTATAAATTTTATATGGTATAAAATATTTGTGGTAGGTAATTCAAATTTCAAAGCATTTGTTTTTAAAATGCTTGATCCCAATGCAAGGTACTTTACAAGATATAAATGTGTTTTTAACTGTTTCAAGAAAACAAATTGCTATCAGGATATTGTTTTGGGATATTTTTATCCTATTTTGGTGATTACTAATGCGTTTTTGAAATTTTTAACCTATTTTAGTAACATTACAAAAAAAATGACGACTTAAGATTGAAATACCAACAATATTTATTAAACATAATTTATTTGTACTTTTATAATTTTACACTATAAAAACATTAGATCATCAGGTTTTAAAATAAATCAACACCCGAATTTATTTATATGTCATAATTTGGAAATTAAAAATTAAATTAATAGTTGTATATTAGTTTTTGAAAATTGTTTACTTTTTATTACTTTTTTTTGTAGTTTTTTGGGTCATTAATTCATTTTTTGAAAGACTTTTAAATCCAAAACTCAAAAATCGCATATTATGTAATATTTGTTGTCTTATTAAATAGATCCAAATAATAGTAATTATTATCCTGTTCACAAACGGATGGCTAGAAAAAAGTTTTAATAACATAACTAAGTCGATTAAGGTAAAAAGTATTGATACAATTTATTATTTTTAAAATATTTCATTTAATGAATTTCAATTTGGAATATTGCCTTATGTTAATGGCTCATGTTTGGGTTTTAAAATTCCAGGGGGGCAAATTCCCCATGTCGCCCCCTCTTCGGGCGCCTATACCCATGTGTAAACATACATCAATAGAGTGCTGAATATGAAACAACTATACATAGTAATTATTTATTGTATTAAACAACCACTAATTGCCATTTTTTTATTGATAAATTTGCTGACTGAATACTAAGGTACCCTAAAATATAATGCGATATTAATCGTATACGTTGCCTACGCGAGGTTCGAAATCAAATATATCGTGGTACTCGCAACCCGCTGTCTATCTTGTCACCTCGTAGCTATTTATGGTGATTTCATCATCGATTATTTCTACTGTTACCCAGTCTAGTCGAACGAGCTCATTAAAAATAGTAAATTATTTTACGTATTTATTAACCATACATAGGATATACTACAAATAAACATTAATGTTGATTTAAAAAAAATATCTGCTGATACCCCATCAAAGACTTTACCGTCATAACTCCGTGTACGTAAGAAAAATTCAAATAAAAAATAGAAATTTTGTAATGACTAAAAAAAGATATAATATTGTGGTATAAAATACATCGACAGCTTCTAAGGTAAACATTTTAATAAAACACCCGTGCGTAATTGAAAAATGGTAAACCCTTTAATAATATAACATATCATGATCACGTAACACGCTCAACGCAAAGAATCCTTTTTCCGGTACTCTTCTCGCATCATTTAACTCAATTGAAAAATAATATTGTTATTGAATTTATAATACTTGTTAATAATTTTAATATTAATGACTGTTTTTTTATTACGTGAAAGCTTTTTTAATCTAGTTTTTAAATTATGTAAATTTTAATGTATTGTGCTACTGTAAAATGAAAGTTAACCTTAGAGAAAAATAACATTATAAAATGTGATTACAAAATAATTACAAAATAAAATAATATCTGTAACTTAACATAAGTCAACTTATACTTTATTAGTCGGGTACTTAAATCCTATTCAAAATGATACTTTACTGTGAAATAAAAAAATTAATTTATTATTTTAGAATATGTTTTGTGTGTTAATATTAATAAATTAATTTTTGTTCTATACATTATACTTATTATATTGCTTAACCATCACGCATAGTAAATTAAATATTAAAATTATTTTATTTTAATGTTATAGTTTCTAGACTCTAGATATCGTTAATTCCCAGCTAAGTGTCATCAATGGGTGATTTCTTGATTCAAAATATTCATGTTAATATTATAATATCACATATATTTATTGTGCTACGTTGTACAGATTGTGTATATCAAATCGTAAAATAAAAAAATTAACAAATGTTGTAGATATGTATGGTTACATTAAATGGTATTTTTTTTATTTATTAATTTTTTTGTGGTATATATTTAAAATTTTTTTTTAGTCACAACAAGATTTATTTTTAAAATATTTTTTTTAGATTTCTCTGGTAAGAGTGTTTTTAGTGGAGTTTGATAAAATCGAAATATGTATTTAGCCTATTAAGACTGACGAGCTTCTCTCGTATTGAGATTTTAACCGCAAAACCACGACGTTTGTGTTGTGCAGGCGAACTTGAAATAACAGTCTCGGGGACTTGTTTGCGGTGGCAATAATACAGCGTTATATCATTGATTATCTTTAGTGATCAGGTTGAATGCTCACGCAAACCAAAAATGAAACGATATTCAAACGTCAAAAATTGTACATATTTTGTTGTTTTAAGTTCTCTTATAACATGTTACGTTATCGGGCCATATTAAACACGTCATAAGATATTTTAATGTTCGAATGTTCTTAGGAAGGGAATATTCGAATTCTTTTTAAAGATTCAGTCACCATGAAAGTATTAGAAATACTTTACACTAAAAGGAAAATTACCTTTAAACATACATTCCAAAATGTTTTAAAATCAATCGCTTTACAATCGAGTTTTTATTTGAAAATTTTAAAAACGTCATAAAAAAATTATTCATAAGACGTATAACATATTCATAAAGAGAATGTCACAGATACCTACTGTTATTTCAAATTCTTCATATGTTTCGCTTAAAACATGACGTATTAAAATTTAAAAGTAATAGATATCCACATAGCTTTCGTCCAAAAGGTATATGATTCATACTGGAACTCGCCCGAATAAAAGCCGCTTCTAAATTCATTACTATTTTGGACTTAAATGTTGGTTAGATAGCGAGAACGACTATCGGGTTTTATCGCAACACGACGTAGCACAACACTGTTTTCGGCTCGTGTGTTATAAGTCGCTTCACACACTAGTGGATCCGCTGAGGAGTTAAGCGACACCTGAACCAGACGATGTGACGTAATATGTAAAACGAACTAATGACAATAATCTCGCGCTGACGATGCCGTTATTTCAATCGGAATACAGAAAACGATTTGTATAGTATCAATGTTACTGCAGGGTCGCGTCGACGAATTAGAAATGTTCGTTCGACCGACCGACCAGGATAGTACCGTGAGATGTCGCGGACACTTGGTCGCAGTCGCGACACCCACGGAACTTTCTTCTCGCCACAACACGTTCGCAGATAACTCGCATAAGTCTTATCGAGTCCGACTGGCGTCCGTCCCGTTCGTAACGCGTATATAATGTACACAGCCGATAAATCACGTGTACACACACACACACACACACACACACACACACACACACACACACACACACACACACACACACATGCACACGCGCGCGTATTCACATACTTATTTTACTAGTATGTATACGATAATTTACGTTCACACGACTACCGCAGAAGACGCCTCTTCTACTCCTCTCGCCGCCGTGATTTATGACGACGACCGGGGTCGCGCGAGATCCTATGTCGAGATCTTTCCCCGCCCCGCTTCACTGTAGGTATATCGCATAAGAGACCAAAGTTTCGGGCGCGCGCGTTCGAATCACTCTTGGTCAATTAAACTTCGCGCTGCACTCTTTCCGATTAATTATTCTACGATTCAACTCCGCGCGGGTGAGGTGTGTACCCACGACGAAATAATATTAGTTTACGTACATACCGTGGATACGGGCGAACGGTGTTGGTTCTGGGATTAGCAAAACATTCAAGTATATATTATAATATATATAAGGTTGGTCTTTTCTCCTTGTAGTTTGAATTATCGAGTCGATCCCGAGTTTGTTTTTTTTTTTAATCAGAATTAAAGTATCACGGATTTAGTGCAACACACTGGATGATTGATTTGTTTTGATTTTAAACACAAAATGTTCATATATTGTGAGTGTGTGTTTGTTTCAGATCTATTTGATAAATTTAAGAATGCGGTAACTTTTTTTCATTCAAAGTATTTAACTTTTTATTCTTCTTTCCTTTCAAATAATTATTACACAGTGTAGTCTACAGCCTTTACTATATTGTGTTACGATTTTATCAAATAAATTATTTTTAATTAGTTTTTATCAATGAGATTTTTATTTTATTTTTAGTTTTCTTAAATAATAACTGCCATAATATATAACAATGCATTATGAAAGAAAATACTGGATTGGAAATATCGATGTTTAGATTTTGATTATAGTACCAATAGTTCAAGTGATATATGCATTTCAAGTAACGAATAATGAAGAATTAAGAGTACATTTTTGTGGTGTACCTTAAGGTTGTCCCGTGAAGTATGTTTCTCTTTTATTTTAATCTTAATTTTAAATGCATAATTCTCTTAAGCTATCTGTATAAAATCAAGCATTTTTAAATTGAAATAAATTTTTCTACCTAATACTCGTGTTATGCTATTATTGGTTGTTATTATTTTAGCAAATAATAAACATAAGATATCAGGTTGATAAAAATAGTAAAAATTATTTTTTTCACGAAATTGTAGTGCAAAAAAAGTTGATAATATTGAATAGAACAAAAGTTATTGCATTTGTCAAATCTATTTGAAAAATTCTATAAATTTAATATATTTATCCCCGCAAAATATTAAACCTAAGCGTAGAAATACTTAAGTCTCAACAGTTTCAATTTTATGTATCTCATCAATTTAAATTCAAATCAAATATTTTTCAAATATTTTTAATTTTGAAATGCCAAAAGGTTAAAAAAAGTTGAAAATACGTCTAAAAACATTCCCGTGTCCGAATAATTCACTTTTCTTTGTACAAAAAAAAAAAAAAAAATATCAAAATCTCCCAGAAAAACGTGTCTAGGTTCTATGATGACCGAAGCCAAGTGTGCATTCAAGTGAAATATAGAACAATATTTTCTGTTTTTTTTTCGACAAAACTTTTTGAACATATATCTCAATACACTAAAATTCCTACTAGATGATCAATCGGATAAAAAATCCGGTGGATTTAAATGTTTCTCATTAAGTTTGGTTAATCTGATTACTGATTTGAGTACTTCTCGATGTACAGGATTAACTGTCAATTAAATCAGGCGGCGTGCTTGGTAATAGAAATTTTGTCAGGCGTGGTGTCATCACGTCCATTACTAAAAAATAAATAAGTTAATTATACTAGTATTAATGAAGTCTTCATTTTTAATTTTTCACATTCAAACTTTCAAATGATGTTTCCCGATTTTCAATGAGGTGCGTCACGTTATCGAAAACCAGATGATTTAGTACTCGGAACGAAGGACACGCGGAATGTCAATAAACACTCGATGTTCATATTCTCACTGGGGCCCGCCTCTAGTTGGATTTGACTACATTATACCGGTGTACTGGAAAATCCGCTCGTAAGATTAAGTCACGACCGGTATTAAAAGTCGAATAAATAGATAAATCTCGCCTTGTGTCACGTAGTGGGCGTATTTTTCCCATAAAACAATAATTCGTGTCATTAAATCATGAAATACGCGCTCATTATGTTATGTAAAGATGTATGGTACAAAACAAATAAATAATGAATACGAAATAGATAGAATGAGAATTTGAAACAGTTATTTTTTGTAACAACTGCGAACAACAGTAAGAATGGCGTACATAAAAGACTGTTGTGTTCTTTGTCATTTTTTCACTAAGCCCGTTCGATCACAGGCCGAAGAATCTTGCTCATCCGCTACACGAGTATCCCGTGAAGACCTCGGTCGTTGCCGACGTGTTCCGTCTCGCAAACGGTAATAATAAATATTTATTCTGTATAGTTGTTATATGAAAAAAAAACTGATTGCAATGGTCAAATCAGTGGTTTCCTTCCTTTGTTTTTACACATGGCTTCCCCATAGGTATTTTCTAAAAGTCTAGAAGCACCATATGCCATAGTATTAACGTATGTTTATATGTTTTGTAACTCTGATTTTTACAGTTTGGCGTAAAAAATATGAAAATCAAACACATGTGTGTTATATTTTATAAAATTAAAAAAAAAAAAAGGTTTATTACAAATTAGGTAGGCTACATGGTAGACGAAAGTATTCGATACATTTACCGTAAACGAGTGACGGGGTGATAATATCGTGATGACTCGCGTCGTGGTCATAGTGGTATCAAACTATCAAATCGGTTTCAAAGTTATAATATACCATCGTAACAAAATACATTAAAAAAACCGAAAATGCGCCGTATCACATCATTTTTCAGAAAATAATTATTTATTTTTCTGTGTTCTTTATCCGTTCTCGTGGCATTGCTGCCGGGGACATATGCTCAGGGAGCTAAACGCCGATATCGCCCGAAGTACGGTTAGGTTTCGCCGTTCGCTCCTTGTGTTTTCGTACACTTTGAATGCCATAAATATCGTATGGTTTTTCGAGTCATTATCAAATTAGCATATCGTTCATGGCGACGAATCTAAAAACGTTCCGACCGACGAATCTGAAAAAGTTTCGACGGACGAGATAAAAAAAAAATATATCGCACGATGACGCGGGGGTGACGATTATTCGGCGGGAGGTCTCGTGCGGCCGCGAGGCACGGTGGTCGTGACCGCGTGTTTTTTTTTTTTTTTTTTTTTGTTTTACTCATTTGTTATTACCGTCAGCGTGTGGGCAGCACCGGCGTGTCTCCAACGTCTCTCCGTCATCTTCCTCCTCTTCATCTCCACCGGTCGTATCGGGAGAACAAACATAAATTAACGTTACATTTATTATATCGCGCGGTACTGCACCAGTGGTAACGATGTCGTTATAGTGCCCGCGAGGCGTTTACTTACTTCCGACGGAAACAACGGTCACCGGAATAAAAGTCGAGAAAATCTTCGATACAGTGTGGTAATTATACCTACATCGTTGTCACGAAACGTTGCGTCGTTTTACGAGTGTTCGATAGCCGTGCAGTTAGGCCAGAGACATAGTACGTTTTGTCCATTCGAGAATTTTTTTCTCATCTCGAGTAACGATACTCTTTTTTATCATTGTTTACATTAAGATATCGTTTCAAATACAACGTGGTCGTCTAATCATTTTTTGAGATTACTTGATTCACTAATAAAATAATACTTTGCACAATGAAATCAAACTCATGCAATAAACCGGTCAAAACAGCGTGTATATGCCAAACGTGTTATTTACAGACGAACGATTCTGACTTGAAATTCATTAACGTCAAAAACTGACTGATTTTTTCCTCGTGGAATTTTCAATACCGAATCTCGGTGTTTTACGCCCTTTTCTATACGGTTAAAACGGTATCTGCTGGACCCGCGGGCGAACTCCGGACAGCCGGGTGGGCCAGACCGACGCTTGGCAGGCGATCGTGTGCAGTATGTGACCACTGACCGTGTCTGTTCCACACGCACGTTAAAAGTAACGATTCGCACATTCCACGGCGTTTCCGAAACTATGGGTCGTGAAATTTAATTGAATCGAATTTAATTGATGGGCCTAGTGTTATCAAAAACAAACATAAAATATGCATTTCAAAGCTATCGCAATGAAATTTTCTCATTTGATGAACGAACTATTTTTTTTCTGCTTGTGAATTAATTTATAAACTAGGAAATGTCAAACAGCCGTATTTATATTAGCTCCATAATATTATATTATACTAACAATCGCCACTTAGTTTTGAGCTGCACACTCTATCATTGTAGTACCAGACGTGAATACGTCAACATTCAAATAGTATAAAAAGTTTATCAGCCTTCTGAAACCATCCAGAAGATTCATCAAAGTTTAGTTGATTTGATATGGAGTTTTGATTTTACTCGATACAAATATGTGGAAATCGTACTGTGGAGCAAAAAATGTTCACTGTAGTTAAACAAAAAAATGGATCCAGAAGACTCATTTTATTCATCCGAATTTATAAGGATTTAAACGCATACGAACACGAGTATGTATAATAATGAAATGTGTATTGTTGTCGGTGACTCGGTGAGCTTGTTATTGTGACTGTATAAAATGAAATGTAAACCACGTGTTAGGTAGAAATTAACGAGAGAAAAAAATGCCAGGTACGAGACATTGTAGTCGAGTGTGCGGAAAAAAACTGAAAACGAAATGATAATAAATAAATAAAAATACCGTATGAAATGATAATAATATGCTAAAAATCCGAAATATGCAAAAACGAAATGTCCAAACTAATTAAATACACGTTTTACTGTCCTCTTTGTGTTTTCGTCCCTGCCTGCAAATATGAACTCTGAAATATGAAATAGAGTGACGTTTATACGTTTATTTTTTATTTCATACGATTTTATAAAACGATAGCTTTTTTTTTTTTTTTTGACTCGAAAGTCACTTGTTTACAAATAACATGCGAAACGCCGTAACGAACGATTACGCGTGTATTCGTGGAGACCGTCCGAAATTCGTTTTGTTGATCGACAGACGTCAATCTGACGCGTGAACGGGCTCACATAAATTATTAATGATCACTCGTCGTCGAGAACTTTGAAACACGCACACATAGCACGTCAGGTCCCTGGGTACACACGCTCTCAGGGGTGTATTGCGATTTTTCGCGGGCGTGATAAAAACCATATCGACTATTTTACGCCATAGTATGTGATCGACTCAGCTGTACCGCGAGAATCAGTCGTAAATAATTAATTTATTATCGATTATGACGCGCAAAGGCTTGACGTATACAAAAGATATTTTTTGGTTTCCGATATTCGGGCCGTCAAAAAAGTAAGATGTAAGAATAAATAAAAATGTTGTAAAAGGTCTAGTTTCTCTTAAGTGACATTGAAATAGGTCTCATATTTTATACTGTTTCTAATAGCATTTATATTTTATAACTCTAAAAGTAGTATATAAATGGGCCTTCACAGCCCATTATTAATAATAACAGGGAAAAAATATCGGTTTTACATGGTAAAAGTATGTGGAAAACGCCCTTTTGCGCGATATTTTTTCCCTGTAATTTTTGAAAAAGGGCTGTGAAGCCCCTTTTACGTTTTCTGACGTTTTCTGACGTATACTAAAAATTGCTCTAACGGTAATTCTTGCATTAGTCGTGTAGTGAAAGAAAAATTCAATTATTTTCAATTAAACACTTTTACAAAATACATATAAAAACATAAATTTTTTTTACACATATAATTTATTAAGATAATCGTTTTGCTCAATATTATTTTTACTTATTGTTTTTTATTTTACTACACGATAAATGTGAGAATTATCGCTTGGAGTAATTTTTAGTATACGACAGAAAATGTGTGAGGCTTCACAGCGCATTTTTAAAAATTACAGGGAAAAAATATCGCTCCGAGCGACATTTTTCACATATTTTTATTGTGTAAAACGAAAATTTTTTTGGTACACGTTTTACATTTATACACTACTTATAAGGTCACTTTTCTCCCGATAAACTGATCATGATAACGAACACTGAATTAGATATACGTAGATACGACACGTTTTGGTACGTTTTTTAAAATGTTTTATTCCTTGAATTAATTATTTTTTAATTTTACTACAAAGTTTATCTCGACGAAGATGAATTAATTCGAAGAATTAAAATAGTCAACAAATCGGTTGAAATGTTATAATTATTTTTTAAACACGTAAAATGCCAAATTGTGTAATTAAACATAATAACTAAAACAAGGATCCGTTTGAGCAGTCACGTTGACCACACGGACCGTTGTTTTGACAAAAATCATATTAAAAAACATATATATAAGTAAAACAATATTTTCCAAATGACCAAATCATACAATGTAATAAATACTAAAATCCACACGGTATATTTTCTGGGTGTGCTAAATCTTCGCCGGGAGAGAGATAAGCCCTACTTAGCCCCTTCCTATTTTTTTTTTGCATTTTTGTCTTGTCATCGTTCTCGTAAGTTAACTGCAATTGATAAATTCAATATGTTTGATCAAGGTTTATCAGGTTAATAGACCAAAATCGAAGCGCTAAAAATAAATTAAGATACGTTCAGTAGAATTTGAAGTTCAAATATATGTTATCAAATAGATTTCAAATATATATATTAATTTTTTAAATTCAAGTCGTGGATATTAAAATTACCTAACTAAAACTCGATAAAATTTTGTAAACAAACATGTCAAATTTTTCTGTAGTTTTTTTCATGCCTATAGACGAATCGTGACAAATAGAAAACCTTTCGTCATTTAAATCATAATTTTTTTTAAACAATATTTATGATATACATATTACGAGTATATAACAAGGGGTGTTTATGCGCCATAATTAATTTTATTTTTGTTTGTGTTGGAAATGAGTTGATTGTTAGTAGATATTAATTTGAAGTTAAAGAATCAGTAATTTGGTCTTTCGCCAATTTATATATATCTTTCTCATGATTTTTCCGGCAATACATTTTGAGTCATTGTATTAGCCGTTTCAATTATAGAAGGCGATATTAGCGATTCGCTCTGTTTACAGGGACGTTCATTTCGGTGTTTGTCAATTGCGCCGATTTTTCTAGACTACCTGAAATTTATGCATCTTTTGCGCCGGTGGATTTATCCCAAACGAAAAAGGTATACGTCTTTTGCGCCAATAAATTTATCACAAATTAATTTGGTATACATATTATATATCTACGGTTTTTCTATTAAATCATCCATAGCTTTTCTTTTAACTTGATTTGATATAATTTTTCGTTGAACGTTTTCAGGAGGAAGATGATTGTGTTCAGTTTCTTCTTTTAATATTGTAGTTTTAACCTCGTCAACATACAATTTAGCGTTACAGGTTTTTTCTGTACACCACCACTTACGTCCATTTTTAGTGAGATTTTTACATGAAAATTTATAATTTTTATAAAGAATTAGTTCTTTCCCACGTTCACTCAAAATTACTTCCATTATTATAATAATATTATTATACGAAATTGCTATTGCTATAGACTATTTCACGTAAACGAATTTATACGAACGACGACACGATACTGATCATTTGGAAAAAAGAAAAATAACTTGTTAGTTATTACTTCCATAATATAATATTATTACGTTATCTCATTTTTATTAGCGGATATTCCGATTTGACCAATTTATCGCATGTAGATAGACAACGTATAGTATGTACAGTTTAAAACATCGCGATTTTAAATCGTCCGTGTGTAATATAAACGCAGACGAGTACGTTCAAATCGCCTAGTGTGTAATCAGCTTATTTTTCAACTTCAGTATTGCCGGCGCAATTAATGTATTATCTTTTTTGGACCTAAATATCGTCCGGCGCAGTTGATGTATAACGTTTTTGAATCCCATAATTTTTTTTTCCTTACCTGTAATTTCTGGCGCAATTGACATATACCCGTTCATTTACACTCATTTTCTGTTTTGATTTTAAACGAAATCGATTGAAAAATCCGACCCTAAATAATCACCATCTTGTTACTCGTCGCGTTAATTACAATGGCTTTTAACTACTTTCAGATTAGAGTCACGTCCGTAATGCTTTTCTGTGTCAGTCGACTGTTCCTTATTACCAGACAATCGTTACCACGGATATCTATTTAATGACTTTTCGCCGAATTCGAACTACGCCGTGATCGTCATCGAATCGTATTTACATATATCGGCCTGTAACGCCGTGTTTGTATTCAACGTGCCCACATCAAACATCGTCGAACGCGACGTGTCGACGATATCGTACTAATTGTCGGTGTTAATATTGAAACGTCCACGTGATTGATAGAACGCAGTCGGTCGTTGTTTTTTGCGATCGGTGGATGACGCGAATCGAAGCGTAATGAAATTATGTTTGAAATAAATCTCGACGAGCAGCCGTCACTCGTCGGTGTGGCGTTAGCAGTGACCACCGCGTTTTACATAATATCATCGTGTTTTAGGCGGGCCTACTCCGTACATATTATATTATTATTTTTATTATTATTGTAATCACGGCTACTACGGTTTTCTCGTTGTTCTCGGGTGACAGTGGTCTTCATGCCAACGAGTCTTTCACCTATTCAAGTTCTATGTTTAGTTATTTTTTATATCTCGAATGCCATTGTTTCGTTAATAAACAAAACGCAAAAGGTGTTGTCAAACTATCCGAGAAAAAACAGTAATAATAATAATAATATTAATAAAAAGATATTTGTATAATAACATATTACCTAACATATAACCTAATAGGTTTTTATGTGTTCTGAAGAAAAAAAATAGCCTATGGATTAACGTCAAACACCGAATTGATTTAAATTATCGATACCGGTCGCACATCCAGTACCACCTACCGAGGACTGAAATGGACAACTACGCGTATAGATGTTGTTTAAAGATGTTTTCATACCCGATTATTACGAGTATTTATCGTAGGTGCGCCATATGGATGTTATGTGCCCGATTTGCTCACAAAACGCACTACACTGCGGGTTCAGAATAAATTATTATTATTTATTCTCTAAGTGGTAGTCGATAAAATCATTACCAATTTTTGAATTGAATATTTGATATATACGATTATCGACGATTTGCCGTATTCATCATCCTACACGGTTTTTATTCGGCAATTATTTTGTTTAGTTGATTTTCCTGTGGAATAAAATCTAAAATTGAATAATTTCAAATAGTACAGTTACCAATAGTTATATCGTATATTACTCTTTAAAATTAAATGGCAATACACACACGCTCGCGCACACATACACACACACACACACACACACACACTCACACACACACACACACACACACACACACACACACACACACACACACACACACACACACACACACACACACACACACACGTGCGTAACAATTTGAAATTCTATTGCAAAATAATAATATGTATAGATATTGTTTGATATTGATTTTATATAACATTTCGTTCAATATATATTATTAAAGTGAATTCATTTTTAGATTTTTTTTTTTTATTTATTGGATTAAATTGATGGAATTTTAAATATTTGTATGCCATTGAAAAACAATTAGTTATTTAACCCATAGTACCCTATGTTACTTTATTCAAGTGATTTTTACTCTATATATTTTTCAAAATATAATCATTTTTATATGCACCATATTACGTGTAAATATATTTTTTAACTAGAACATATATTCAATATCGATCTGTTTTAAATAATTTTTCGAATGAATACTCCTGTGTTTATATTATAAACGTTTGAACTTGAATGACGAATGTGGAATATGACTTTGAATTTAATACCATACATAATCTGCATACCACCCGATGCATATATTACTAAAAGCTAAAATGGGTGAAAATATTATTACTGTGTTTTGATGTTATTAGTAATTTCGATTTTTAAATTTTGCAATGTTAGTCTAAAAGTTATTCTTGTTGTTTTTAAACTACTATGTATAATCATGACTATAATATAAAGTGTACACTAATATTGATTTGGTTGTAACACAATATTAACGTGTTTGTAAACTAAATCATTTTTAATAAAGTCTTTAAAATAGTTCATAAAAGCCATTTTCAAAATAAGATACATGCAAATAGATAAAAAAGAAAACAAAATTAAATGATTGTCATAGATTAGTATTCAAAACATAATAGAAATAATCACATGTATGAGTAGTAATAAAATGGGGTTTCTGAGCCAATTTTAAATTATGAGTGAAGCATAAGATCTATTGGTTTTACAATGGTGTTTATATTTTTTGAACGCTCTATAGTAGTAATAATACTTTAAAAGTTTCATTCAGCAACATTAAAGATTGATGAAATCACATATAGATTGTACTTTAAATAGGCGATTTTTCTCTATGCTCGATGTTTTTCCAGTCGTGAGGAAAAGCTGCCAGAAAACCGAGTTAAAATGGTGAGATTCGGGACGAATTACTATATCGTGTGAATCGAGCTTTTTTTAGGAAGTGACCGTGTTGAGTCACCCGGCCGAAACAGGGTAAAACCTATAGTCAGTGGCCGCAGCAAAAAGGTCGGGGAACGCCGTCTTTAGCCTGTACGTTAATCCGGTCCCAGCTATTTTTCTGTATTGTCCTGTCAAAGTCTAAGATGATAGGATTTCAAAACGCGTGCGCAGGACTGAGAAAACCGAAAAGCGTGCAATTTTTATCCGCGCGCGATGGGACGGACGAAATATCAGTTGTGCGACGGGGTGAGCGTGAAGAGTATAGACAGTTTCCCGTGTACGGCGCGTATAAAATCAATCCAAACGAACATGAAAGATACGACGAGGAATATAATAATAATAAATGAAAAAGAAATCCGAGAGAGAAAATGTACAAACATAAAAAAAAAAAAATGTGCAACAGCGATGATTTCGTCTTAAAAGGTTCGCGCCGCTGGACGGCTTGTGATCGGAAGGGACAAATTGTATAAGAGGATAAAAGGAGAAGAGTTGAGAAATCCGGCGTTTGACTTTTTTTCCAATCTTTTTTTTTTCTATGTTCGAAAATTGCCAAAGAGTCGAACCGGCGTCTGAGACACGGGTGTATTAAAACGACTGCATGAACACAATTTACGCGTATAAAATTGTCTTTGTGCCGGAACCGCTTTGTCTATGCTCGCCTGAGCGGACGAATGTGTGCGTGTACAAAAAAAAAAAAAACAAAATTCAGTTAAGTAATAATAACCATAAATTCTCTCGAATAGAATAATTTAAGCCGTAATTTCTGTTCAAAAGAGTGTGTAAAAGATGTTTGGCGGATTTGTTTACTGGTTAAAAATGAAAAATAAATGGCGTCGAAACCGTGATTTTTTTCTATCATACTAGTTTAAATTAATCAGAAAACCCATTTCGTTTTGCGCTGAAGACACCGTTTGTGTCACTATATTATGTTCAGGCGCATAATCGTATTGCGTCCGATAAAATAATCGAGATCGTTGCTTAAAACCTGGCGAAAAATAATATTTATTATTATATAATACATAAAATATCTTCATATTAACGTGCCATGGAGTCGTTTGTTGTACATGCGTACACCTGCAATGGCTGCACATTCGAGTATGGTACTATGAGGCGTTTCGTTGTATAATTCGAAACGAAAAAAAATATATACCCACGTTCTATGAATACTGTAAGACGTTTGATTTAAGATACGGTGGTTAAACAAACAACAATAAATATAACCATTGTTGTTTCGGTTTTAACGAATTCGTTTGATTTTCATCGCATTTAACGATCTCATCCATCGATAAGGCGACTCTTAGTGAAAATACATGACGAAAAACATCTGTTGTAAAAAGTATAATTTAATTTTATCAATGAAAAATCTTTGTTTTACACAAAAACACAATGAGTGCACTTAAACTATTCATTTGCATAAGGGCGTAAATAAAAATGTTATTTTATAACATATTAATGATGTACACTATTTTCCAATATCAAATATATTTATCGAACTCTTAATTTTAAAATTATTAATATTTTCAATTTTGCATTTTTTCGCAATTTTAACGATCGGCCTTATTTACAATAATTTGTGAAAATCTCAAATTACTAAATTCAAAACACGTCGTTTATCACCTATCAATGATTTTCGTTGCAAATTTTCAAAAACATTTTAGTTCGAAAATATTGATACGCACTAATTCAATATTGGAAACTATATAAGCAAATGTATGATTATTATTTAAATTTTTTGGTTTAAAAATGTGGCCTTTAAAATGGGCGTTGCCGCGTTGATCTTATAATTATTATTGACAGTGTGCATAATCTATCTATTCTATCTTTGTGTACAGTTTGTGCTATATACATTTTTAATAATAATTGTAAAATATCATGCTGTATTTACGAATCGTCAATTATTGTTATTCTTTCCTAATTCTTGAAAATTCCATAGTATTATAATGTTTGTTGTGGGTAGAATAATGTATAATGATAATAATAATAATAACAATAATAACCATATTTCAATTAAAATGGATAAAAAATTTAAATTTCATTAAAAATATTAAATTATTTTTCGAATGTTCTCACAATTCATTGTTAGATCTGACGCAATGAAACGAATCCATTCGTTCAAAAGTAAATATAGGTGTATACATACATAAATTTTTGAATTACGTGTAAATACAAATATTTAACATCAAAATGTTGTTCGTTCAGGTTTGTGTTGAATTAATAACAGATAATATTATGGAACAGAAAAAAAAAGAGAAAAAGACCGCGCATATTTTTAAATCACAAAACTATACTCGTATACTACTGAAACTGGTTGAAATATGAGAAAGTTTTCTACTTTTAGTGTTCGTGAGATTTTTATATATTCTGATGAGAATGATTATTGTGTATCTCTCATGATTCTAGGCTTTAACTTTTAGTAGCACCATTGCGTTTAATGTTGAATTTAGACATTATATCATATTATGTATTTGACGACTTCAAAGGATTGTCTTACGACCATCGAGACGGAAAAGTATGTTCGAATAAGTTAATTTCGACGATTCGGGAACGTTTGGTCGACTTTAGTCGATGCTCCCACGAATCAGAAAACGATCGATTGACCGATTGGCTCCGTTCGGGTTTTCAAGTCAAACGCGTGTCCCGGCGTCATACGATTTTATCATCGTACCGTGGTGCCCGTCGGACCGATTGAATAAGAGAAAAAGAAAAATTGGATACTCCCGTCTATTATTATTATTATTACACTGTCATTATTTTAGACGTCGGGCGGCCATTGACTATTGGTGATATTAGCTTTGAGCCATTTTTTTTCTCCTCCTCCCCTCTCTCCATTGACAATTTGAACCAATTTTATCGTCGCTCCCCGAACGGATTCTTTTTCATTCAATCTACATTAGCGTTTTCCCGGGACGTTCCAACGGGATTACGGTCGTCCTTAACACAGTGAAAATCACTGATGTAGTCGTGACGAATATTATCCTCTTACGAAGCACAGTACACTAATGGCGCTTAGGCCTGGAAAGTGGTCATCCACTCTGCCGCCGGAGTAAGTGCACGGAGTCGAAATAAAACGCTGAATACAGATTTCAAGAACTCGAATTATATCTATATAATATATTTATGCGATTTCACGACTATTATCGTTTCCACAATAAGTTTCGTCCCGTTTCGAAACGAGCGGCCCTATAATATGTTAGACAATCGGCAGTGGCGTAATATTTACGATCGCTTTTAACGGAATCTCGTGTGAGTTTTGCACAGTTGCTCGCGGTGGCGGCTCGTAGTTTTAAGTCATAAATAATTTAAAAACCAAACGCATGGTCGTAGAGCACATCGACGGCCGCGCCACATCGATCCGACGTGTAGGTGGTACGACGTCAATAATAATAATAATAATAATAATAATTGCTATTTACGGATAATGCGGACAAACGTCTCGTCCGTATCGTTTCCGCGAAATTTCAGTCCGGCAATCATTCCGACAGTTACAGGTAATCTAATCGACCCGACTGTAGTCTGAAGTGACTTAGCCAATTTCGGTGCCTGTGCAAACGTTTTATATATGACTACGCGCTGTATACTACGCGTCACGACATTAAAATATAATATAATTTTAAAATATTATCGCCAATACTTGTTTTCAGACGTGATATTAGCTAAAGTGGTCTACAAAGTATGGCAATTTGTTAGTCAGGTCCGATATGTGATCTACTCTAAATTCGACCTGTCCAATATGATAAAAACTATTCGATTATTAAGTGTTCTTTTTTTTCTATAGTAAATTAGAAGAATTGTGTTTGAAAATTAAATTGTTTAAATTTTAAATAATTTTAATTCGAATGTGTAATACACTTGTAACTTTGTGTCTTATCACGTTATCAAATCACAAAAATATTCAGTTTAAATCTATTTGATGTTTTTTTATATTATTCACAGAACTTATGTTGAAAATATAGCCCAAATAAAAAAAAAAAAAGTAGGTAACTAAAATAATTCCAAATAGTATTGTTATATAAGTACTTTATAAATAAAAGCTCCAAGGTGTCATTAATTTTTTAAATCTTTCAACGAAAAATTTCAGTAATTTCTTTTTTTAAATGATGTTTTACTTTTTCATAAAGTCAGCGTGAGTTTAAGAAATATATAGGCCTGACAGTTTTTTCAACTTTTTTTTTTGGTATACCTAAGTCTAATTATTATCAGCGGAAATGTCATGAGACTTAAAAAGTCGATGACAGCTTGAAACACGTTGAATTTATGGTGTTAGAACTGACGTTTATGTACTATTATGAATAGTCAATAGATACTATTGTCAGATGTCGTGAGGGTCTTTCAAACTCGGTTCGCTCAAATACGAAGTGTGCGAAATTCGCCGAAATATATACATTTGGTTTTTTATGCGAACCTTACGACAGTTCGCAAAACGCATTACGGCTCAGTAGACTAAGGCCCGGCGCACACCAATGCAGTGCGGCGGCGGCGCGTTGGCGGCGCACATCATGCGCGCCGCACAAACCAGTCATTGGCAGTTTTTTCTTGCAGTACGCGTGCAGTGAAAATATTTTATTGAATATTCATTTTCATATTTTTTCTATAATTTTGATTAATTTATGCTTATATATTATAATACATTATAAATTAATAATATGGCTGAGCAAGACACTATTGTAAACTATTCAACTATTACAGGAAATTGAAAAATATGCATGTTTGTACGATTATAATATAAAATCGTATAGCAACGATCGGGCAAAAACAGCAGCATGGAATGAGGTTTCAAAAACAGATATGGACAAACGAAAATTTGTGTCTTTTTTTTGTAATTTGGTCCGAACCATGTCTGAAAGTACATTGAAAGATTCTTGCGACATACGGTAAACATTTTTGAATTTTTCAGGATACATTGCTAGTTCTTTTGTAACCGAAAATGTACCAAGTGTATTAGCATTATTTCTAATGAATGGATGAACCCAATATTTTCGTTTATTTTTTTTATTTTTATTCATGTTGTTTACTATTAATAGCATTAACATCTCTTCATCGGAACTTGACATAGTTACAAACTTATAAATCAAAGTACCTAATTAGAAAATAATATAAAAATCTTCATATATTTAAATTAAAATCGATTAATGATAACGCCGCACATCCACCGCACATCTTTGGTGTGTTTTGGCGCGCTTTTGCGGCGCGGATGCAGTGCAAGTCCGCGCGCTTCTAAGACCACCGTACTGCTTTGGTGTGCGCCCTGCCTACCGCCGTTTAAAAGTAAAATGGTAACGAGTTCTAAAAAAATATGCTTTCAAAATTTTTTTTTTTTTAGTAATCGTTTTAAATTTTGGGCAAGTGTTAAGGAAAACAAATCGTCACGCAGTAGCTAAGTCTTCCTAAAGCCCCTCCGATCACGCAACCGTAGTTGTCCGGGCGCCACTCAACCAGACCGTCCCTGCACACTGCATTACTAATAGGCACCACAACCGACGTCTATATCTCACGGTCACGATGACATACACGCGAACACCCGTTCGTAAACAGATTTTTTTCACACGAGTGATCCGAAAGTGCGGCGCACTCGATTCGGCCGTCGTCTCGCAGGCATAAACAACACCGTCGCCGGCGGTCGGTGCTTTGTTGTCGAGTACACGTCGTTCAAACACACAATACCCGACTTTAGGCTGCGCGCAATAAAGCACACCCTCTGTTGACGCTTTTCGCCTCCGTTTTCCATCACACCGTTCAATCGCATCGAGATTCAAATATGATTTATCCAAATCAATATTATTACGTTCGTAGATAACGTAAGATAACGTAGATAAATTATATTATGTTTTTTTTTCGAAAGAAAATCGATCTCTTAAACTTTTTTGTGTTAATTAGTGCCGAACAATATTCGGATTCGAAAAATACTCACCAACAATTTGACTATAAATGGTATAGTCAATTATTTTATTATAGGTATAGTCGTAACGATGCACGAGTAAACAGTACCTTTATATTTTTAAACTGAAGTTTTGCTCAGATTCATTCAACTAAAGAAATATGATTCATCGTTTCTTTAAAACGCAATATACCTATCAACATTACTTTGTTCAAGGAGTGAAAAATACCCTATGGTACTATGTACGTTCTTTTTGTACTTATGTTTTCGGTAGTTTCCTATTACTTTTTAAGTACCAACTAGATGACATTTTTAATTTAGGGAGAGTTGAATGAAATTTCGGGACGAGGTATACTACTCAAAAAAGTGTCAACCAAAAACAGAATAAATATCATTGTACAACCAATAGACCCTTTATTTTATTCAGAATACAAAATCATAAAACAATAAAATTATTTTTGAATAAAATTATCTGTTTTACCTTTTCACCACCAAAAACATATCACTAAAATATTTTTACTATGTTTTGTGTGTGTGTGTGTGTGTGTGTGTGTGTGTGTGTGTGTGTGCGTGTGTGTGTGTAGGGGATGGGCTTTTTATAAATCTAAAAAGGGGTACCGCTACTTATTTATCTATCTAAATTGAGTATAAATGTTGGCAATTTCGGCTTTACACTCTGTACACATTTTATTAAATTTATATGTATTATTCGTACAATGCTTATAAAAATATTGTGAAATATTTAAAAATAAAATACAACTGTTAATGATGTTCACGATTTTATTGCCACGTTCGTTTTCATAAATCAATTTTATTGTATTTATTTATATATTTATATTATATACGCTCCGGGTCGTTATCGCATGGTAAGACTAGGTACAAAATGTATTAATTACGTTCATAATATTATGGACTTTGTTTTTATTGTTTTATCTTCCTACCCGTTTCAGTACGGTATACGATTTTTTTTAAAGTGCGACGCACGCCACCATCATGAGTTTTACGTACGGGAGGGCAGCGGCGGCAAATCGAATTTATTTACGACGACAAGTGTTCTTTAAACAGTCCGTTCTAATTATTAATATCGCCTCTCGAACAAAAACGAAGTTCCCGCAATCCAGTAACGACAACATGTGTGTATACACGTATAAAAATGATAATAAATGTACGTGTGCATTGAAAATGCGTTTTGCGAAATTAAATATGTCCTTGGTTATAATACATACACACACACACAAAAAAACACACACACACACACACACACAAATTGAAAATCTGGTAATTACCTTTTTTTTCAGCAATACAAGACATTTGAAAGGTAATCGTTATTGGTTTATTTTGATAATATGTTTGAAAATTGGCGAGGACATTTTATCCGTGGCCGGTTGCAGTAGATCAATAGTCACTGAGCTTAAGTTCGTAGGACACGGTTGAGTTAGGCTCGGGCCACACTAGCGCGGTTGCGCCGCGCGGCGAGAACCGCGCGGTTGCGCCGCTCAAAAGAAACACACGTAATGTTATGGCAAGCGTCACATCAGGGCGGTTTCGCCGCCAACCGCCGCAAGGTGACGCGCCGAACCGCGACCGGTTGCGGTTTGGCGGTACGACCGCTTGCGCCGCGTCAAAAATTAACACATGTCATCAAACGTCCACTGACACACTACCGCGGCGAAAACGCGCGGTTTCTGGACTTGTCGTTTTTCAAAATAGTTTTGCTTTTTTTTTAAAAAAAATGAGTGTTTTCGATACCGAAATGTTTATGAAACTAATTTTCCATCTAACCTTAATCCAACATCTTTAAATACAGAAAGAGACCATGTTTTAGATGTTTTAAATTTGTGATATTATTTAATTATTTATTGTTTTTAATAGTTAAAGTATTTAATTTGATTTTCCTAAATTTCTAACTTATTTTATATTTTTAGTTGTTTTTTATTAATATTAATGTTTTTACTAAAATCAAAATTATTATATTGTACAAAATATTATATTTAAAGGATACTCATATTTAATTTAAACAATCTTTTATTTAAATCATAATTATTTTTATTATTTTATAATTATTAAAAATGTATACAAAAAGAAATGTAAAAAAGGTTTGATTAATTTTTAGTTATTTTACTATTATTTTATTTGTTTTTTTTTAACTAAGTTATTGTTTTCATTTATATCTCTCATATATATTTCAAAATGTTTTTTTTACTATAAATTTTATTTATGCATACCTCAAATATCTCAAAAAATATTACTTATGGACTGCTTAATTTTTAATATTTTTTATTGTTTAACATTTTAATTGTTATTTTAAATCTAATGTAACAATTATTTATATAACATTATTAATCAATAATAAAGCGTCAATCATGGTTTGATTAGAATATTTATTTTGATTTTTACTAATAATTGCTACTTTCAAGTACCTATATTGTATATACGTGGTATATATTAGTCTTTTTCTTTTTATTATTATTGGAATCTACCAATTAAAGAATGTTGTAAATTCTGGTTACATTATTATTTCTAAATTAATTTTTTATCAATTCTAACTTTGGTAGGAAAATTCCTACCATATATATATATATATATATATATATATATATATATATATATATATATATATTGTAACAAACTGTAGAAATAACAAAGAAAAAAAAGTATTCTTTTACCTTATCGTTAGAGTGAGCCTCTCTTCAGGACTTATAGGACTACGAAAACGTGTTTCCTGTTTGGTGATGTACGGTCGCATTTTCGTCAGAAGTTCATCGAATGATGAAACTGACATTCGGTAATAAGTAAAAAATTTATCGGGAAGCAATCTTATATTTTGATAAAACATCAAAAATCTTTTACTTTGTTCCCGATTTTTATTGTAAGGATGGACCCAAAATTGCCGTTCTTTTTTCGGAGAATTCAAGTAACCATAGTAGTTAGCAATTTGCACAACTCGCATCACATGCATATAATGGTCATAATCCATCTTGAATATAGAACACATTATTAAAATATAGCATAATTATTTATTAAAATATATTTTTATGTTTGACATTGTTTTTCATATTAATACTTAAATATTATATATTTGTACAATGGCATATATAGAATTTAGAAATAATTGGTATATCATCACTATTTTTTATTATAGATGATTATAAGTTCATAAGCTAAAATTTCACAGAGAATCTGCGGTTTTTTAACACACTGATACTACAATATTATATACCATTATACAATATTTTGAAATTAAACATATTTTGTTTCGAATAATAACAATAACTGTATACTTACATTTTCAGATTTTCAACGACAATTAGTAAATAAGTGTAAAACTAATTACAGATATTAAAAAAAAATAATTATTAGAAAAAGCTAATAATTAAAAACTAGTTGCATAAACTTAAAACACAACAGTATCAAAATGACTTGCTTGGTTGATCAACAATTTTGAACTAAGTTTGATGCAACGCGCGGTTACGCCGCTGTAATGTGTCCTAAAGCAAACCGCGCGGTAAAATTTGAAACAGAAGTCGCCGCGCGGCGCAACCGCGCTAGTGTGGCCCGAGCCTAAATGTCTTATTTTGTTACGACTTCAACACGGAATTTAGACACGAGACTGGTGGTTGATATAAGTCAATATACAGATATTTAGTGTGTGCCCTGACAATGATGATATAGTTCAAACACTTGTTGATAATTAAGTAATAATAATATAATGATTTGTGGGAAAAACGTAGTTATATGTATCATCGTAAATAAAATAAGATTATTATAAGAAGATAATTGTATTCGATGATTCAGAATTATCTCCAGTTTACCATAGAAGGCGCTGTAAGAGGATGAGGGAAGTATCATGGTTTTATTCAGGGGGCTGAAAGCAGAGCCTCCGAATTAGGATTTAACTACGAATGCCCGTGAAACCCGTTCTGCATTGTATAACATTGTACCGGAATGATATGACTACACGTATGTTCCATACAAGTGGGTATTTTTGTGGACTAAAGGAATTTGGAGTATTGATTTCGAAATAAATAGCGTACATTTTTCTGTATGCGAAGTCGGTGGTACAGTCTGACGCATTTGATATATTTAACTTCGTTATGTGCATATCTTTTGTTCGTTTGTATAATCTTTTGCGTGAACGAATGTAAGAATAATTCACACGAAAATTGTCTCTGAATCAAATTATACTCCGCATTCCGATTTTATTGAATGACGATAATGCAGATGGTTTGATTCTTCTGCTGGGAACACAATAGTGTTCTACCGAAATTTCCTTGGTATGATTTAACTCTGGAAAATGCTTGATTTTGAATATTTTTTTCCATGACCTGTGTGGTTGAAAATACTAATAGAATAGAAAACTCAAATAACTTTTAACCAAAATAAAAATAATATTATTTTCATTATTTTTTATTTACATCCATTTAAAAGTGTTCAGATTTATTATGTGGTGACCACTATTTATTATATAATGTAACGAAAAAAAATGTATTTTTACCGAAATGTTGATACTTAAATTTTTATTATGAGACCAATATTCAAAGAGTTATAAGCGCTTAAAGTTAAGAGTAGCATAAAAGAAAAGCAGAGGTGTCCGTAAAAATATGTTGTCACTCTTTCACTTCTCGAGCTTTTTATGTTTATATTTTTATATTTCTGGTTCAATAATACAAATTTAAGTTTGAAAGTTTTCAATAAAAAATTGAATTTTTCATAACATTTCATGTTGTATACACAGTGCACTATACGCTATTTAATGAATACCATTTTAAAGAGAGCTAACGTTCTCACGGATGAAAAACAGAAATTATTTCTATCGTAAAAGATGTAGTCCTATTTGTAAATTATAAATTGTACATGAACAATAAAATTATTCAAATTTATGCATGATTCAGGATTAAATCACGTTGCGTAAATATTCGTAGGACACACCGTACATTATTACTTGTTGTTTTTACACCTACGTGTATTATTCTGAGAGCACGGGTGTCGCATACACACACACACACACACACACACACACACGCACACACACATGTTATACATCGCATGATGGGAAATATCGAGAAAATTCTCCCAATTACGTTCGTTATTGTTCAATTCATCGAATGTGAAATATTCGATTTTCATTGGCTCTATAGAAATAATAAAAAGAAAGACACCGGAAAGGAAACATAATAGTGTCCAATGCGACGAGTGTTATAATATACTTTAGTTTTGTAATGTTTTTTTTTCGATTCGTGTGGTTATTACGCGTGCTCGATGGTTATTTGTACGACCATAATGTTTACTATATACAGTGGTATTTGTTGGGGAAAAAGATTATCTTGTACCACACGATTTCCGATCACACACACGGTTGTCGGTGAATCTACGCATTTCCAAAGAGAATTAATGAACACGGAATTAGTGGTCACCGTATACAATAGTGGTGAACGAGTTTTGTTCGAGATACGAGATTTGTTTTGAATAATTAATATTCTGTTTTCAATATATACATTTTTGGCTGGAAGGCAAGTCATTTAAAACGGTACAGTGAGGTAAGGCTCGGTGAAAAGGTAAACATGAATTAAAATCGATCAACTTATGACTGTACGTGTCGTTTAAGAGCTCAACCAATATTTATAAATAAAACGTGTGCGTACACAGTTCAAGATGACGTTGATTAGTACGAAAACTATTCAGAACCGTAATATTACAACTGTGAAATTGAGTAAACTAAATAGTCGGCAATTATAACGTTCAACAGACAATCTACTCGAGCTATTAAAACTTGACAAAGAGTAAAAACCGTCTTTTTGATGGTCTCAAGAAAGTTATGTGTTAAATGCAGCAGTCGCTAGTTGTTATATTCGTCGCTTTTTTCTACTCCTAGTCCAATTAATTTTCCGATGTCAACATTTCTCAACCACTCGTTTTTGTCATAGTTATTTTTCCCTTTATAATTTTTTCTTTTTTTTCAACAAATGTGTGTCATTCGGAGAATATTGACGAAAAAAAAAACCCCAAAAACGATGCGTTACATTCGTATAATTCGCATTTATTTGTTTTCAATAAAGTATCTGCCGGTTATTAAACCCAAAACGTTTCCCACGTGATTCGAAATAGATTATGGATAATCACCGAAGAAATCGAATAAAAAATATCCGCGACACCGTCAGAGCGATAGGAAATTTAATTGAATTTTTCTTCCAATCTACAATAATTTTTCACGTCATTTTTTTCTTTTTACGAAACCGCCCATTATCGATCCGAACGCCTATCCGCCGTACACGTGATTAACTGTAAAATAATATCCCGTTCGTGTGTCATTATCTCCGCGTGTCGAATGCATTAGGACGTTAAGGTTCTGGCGTTACCTATACACTATACGGCGCGTGTAACGTTTATGATTTATAGAGATATTCACTGATGCATATATTGTTACAGCGACACGATGTGTCCGAACCGACGACATCTGAATATCAATCAATCGCGCTCCAGATCGGTTCCACGAAAGAACGTTGCTGATAAAACATATACGTTAATCATGATGACAACTATAATTTGTATTTACTGCCGATAAAAAACACGTATAGTGACGGGTGTGCGCAGAAAGCTGTTCGATTAACTATATATCGTATTCGTTAATAATTGTCGCCAACTGACGTGGCGTATAACGATAATCATTGTCATAGTATTATATCGAATCGCAGCTTTCGTGCGTTTAGGTTTACTTCCGAATCACGAGTCAATATCGAACGAGACGTGTACGTTGTGCGTGTCACGAACGTATTATTATTATTATCGCATGGTGTTATAAACAAGCATTACAACACAATAAAATTATTAACAAATAAACTTTGTAAGAATAGAACGAAATAACAAAATAAAATAGAACCATATAGTATAATATAATTAGTCAACAATTACGGTAACATGGTAACTTCTATGTGGTAGGATGATTTTCTATAGGGGAATATCGAGTGATCTCAGCCAGGTTAGAGCTGCATTCGAAATGTTGTGCGTACGTGCGCGTGTAAGTACCGAAACCGAAAACGCGGCCACTGTGATGGTAAGAATCGAAAAAAAAAAAAAGAACCGGGAAAAAAAAGTTTCACATAAAATCCTGTTGATTTCGAACGACACGAGTCATAAAAAACGTTTCCAACTCTAGTCCAAAATACTAATATGACTGCAATAGAAGTGCAGAAAAACTTTAATGGACCAATACACGATACGTACGAGTGTACGTGATCTCTTTTGCGCACAACGTTTATTCCAGAGGACTAAAAAATTTAATCCGGAAATTCGTGGAAAATTTAAAAGAAAATTGATTTTTGACGGCGTTGACGACGCGGCAATATACGCGTATTACTGTGATCCGAGTTGCAAGAGAAAAATGGCCGAGTTGGTTTTGAAAATCGTAACGAAATATTTCACTGTACGATATTTTGAACGAACGTACCTCGAGCACGCGTAGGTATCCTCGAGACCCCACAGTGTTCTCGGTGTGTACTTCAAAAGATCGAAAACCGTCTCCCATCGACAGGTTTTCCGGACAACGCTAATTGATGTGATTTAGCCCGTTTTGGCGTTCTTGCCGGCAGCCACCACGTCGTCGACCCTTTTCGCGGGCCGACACGACAGCGCTTTCCGTTTTTGCGGTCGCGCGTTACGCGGCATGAGCATTTCTTTTGGCCACAAAGCGTCATGCGCACTCGTTTTCGCGACGTGGACATACACCGTACGGACGCGGGCGAAATTCCCGCAACGCCCTCGCCAGGAGTCGTTTAATAAACAGCAAACATAGTGTTTACCGCACCGACCCGGAATATGCGGACGGGATATAACTACGCGTAAATAGACCCGAAAAACCGTTGTACGCCGCCGCCAACGTCGTAGTGTGTGTGTGCACACGGACCCGACGCGAGCGCAACGCCGTGTTTAGGTTTTTATCCATCCGTAGCCCACAATAGTATCTCGACTCGAGACGCCGCCTTTCCACCCGGTCCTTCGCCGAGCTCACATAAAAAACCTACATAAAATACATACGAATAATACATTTGTTAAAATGTTGTTTGCATGGAAAAAAAAAAAAAAACGTCGTTAATTAATAATACACTTGATAGTTTTTATTTCACAAATCGACTGTATTTAAAATTCTGAATTTTTCCTCTACTGTTTTTATTTTCTGCAAACGCATAGATTAAATCAATCATAATTCAAAGAAGACAACTGTGAATCCATTTCGATACTGCCAAAAGTTTTCCGACATTCATATTTAAACGTGAGAAATCGTATACGAAGACGGACTCTTCACGCGTAGTTTTTGAATTAAGGTAAACATTTTAGTTTCGCTAACTATAGTCGAAAATATATGCCAAATGAATATCTAAAAAAAAAAAAATCGAAATATAACCAAATGAGGTTTCACTGAATAACTATGGTATAAACATTAAACAACGATGCGTTTCCTAAACACTCGGGTAATTATCAGACTAAAATTTTTCACCCTCAAAAGGTGGTCGCTTTAGACTCACCTCGTGTACCAAATAAATTTCCACGGCAAAAGTATGTGGAAAATGCCGCTTGAAGAGAAAATTTTTTTCCGTAACTTTAATACTACTAGCGGTTTTTCTTTTACCCGGGACAAAGAATATCTTAATGCATTTCCGACCTTTAACTTTTATCGCCAAAGCATTTTTATGAAGACAAATTTTGATACATAAAACTCCAGACAATTATGCATTGGGTACATTTTTTTGGTTTTAGAGGGAGGTTTTGAACTCAGACACCCTCCCTCGTAAATATGCCACTGTTCTTTCGTGGCCAATCAGATTTTCGACAAGATCGACGAGACCTCCACCGACAACAATGGTGCAGTCAACGCGACCGTGTGATTTAGATAAATTGATCTCGGCTAATTCAGTCGTGGCGACATACACACACACATACACAAACACACACACACACACACACACACACACACACACACACACACACACACACACACACACAACACACACACACACACACACACACACTTGAACAAAACGGACGGGCAACGTGTCTGCGAACGTAAAACGAAACTGTTTAGCACGCGCCCGAGGAGTATTAAAATTCTTCGTGTGCCGCCCGTGGGCGGAATGCGCGCGCGAAGCGTAATAATTCCGCGACGCAAGAGTGAAACGTTTCGCTTGGCGGCCCGGGCCAAAGGGAGGATTTAATGAAATTCCGGACGGTGATGACGTTCGTCCTCCCTGCCAACACCTCCCCTCTGTCTCGTCTCGTCCGTGCCCCGCTCGCGCGCTCCGGGTATTTACTACAATCAGTGCGCCGCGCCGCGGGACGCCGACGTGTGCGACACGAGTTTCTAAGTCGGTCGCCGAGTCTTGTGTGTCCGAGTGCCGCGCGAATAGGTACTTCAGTTCACGTGATTTTCTTGGTACGACTCTCTATTCGTACACTCGTGAACCGTCTTTCGTCGCGCGTCCCACCGACCACTAAACCTGCGGGCGTACCTCGTAAAGCGTTGTAGAGCTCTGTTCTGAGTATACGATCGTTTATTCCGGATGAAATATAGTTGAAATGATTAAGAGATAATTAGGTAGTTGGACAGACAGAGTGATAAATATATAGTTAGATATATAGATAGATAGATAAATAAATAGTTAGATAGATAGATAGATAGATAGATAGATAGATTGAGAAAGAGAGAAAGAGCCAGATAAAAATGAAACAGATATATGGAAAAATATAGTAAAATTTTAATAGCATCGTTGTCGTCACGATATGAAAATAAAATCATAAATATATGGTTTTTATCCTGCCCTTTGACACCACTTTGACCCAGCTCGTGGCTATCTTACGGCATGTACCCTTTACCTCGAAATAACCATTCAATTTTATATATATTTTTTATGATTATTTTGTTGAATGATAATATGTGAAGGATAATCTCAGTACAACAAAGTCATGAAAAAGGGAAAATAAACAATGATGTATCATGTTATAATATGTGCTACACAAATGTTTTTAATTATACCAAAACACTTTGGTCACATCACTCAAAAAGTATTAAGCGAGTTTGCTTCGACAATATTTTTCCAAGATGTTTCCATTGGACGCCCGTAGACTTTGACGATTATTACATTTATTCGAACAGTATCAGTAACCGTTTTAAACCAATCTGCCTCTGTTTTGACACCACTCGGGGGAATCGAGTATCCGTCGGGGAAACCGAAACACGCACTAGGAATGGAGGTGGCGCAGACGTGGCGCCGCCCAATAATATTAATTATAAATCCTTTACGACAACACGCGGACGAACTTTCGGGCGAATGAACAATAACGGCTTTACATATTTTATACGACATGTACAACACACGTATATTTTTAGAAAACTTTTGCTCGTATCACATCATACACCGTGAAAGGTATCCATATTTCAGATGCGTAGACGTATAAAGCGTCGAACGTATATACGAGATCGTTTTGTTTGGTGTAACCGAGTGATAGTGTTATCGACATCGAAATCTGGACGTTTGGAAAATTCGATGATTTATTCGTGTGGTATTTTCGCTCTCTGACAGCGAATTAATCCCGTATGATTGTTTTCATCGTAGGCTTTTTGGCCGTTTTTAAATATCCGCAGAGGTGGGATTTTTATTTTTTTTTCGCCAATCACGGTGGTAATCTTCGTGTTCGCTAATGAATCGTACAAAATAAACGCGTGCAAAACACGCATCAACGTGGCCGTTTACGATTCGACCGAAAATACAAACACTACTAGTAGTATATAATATTATGTTTTAAACTAGTACACACGTCTTGGTGGTATAATAATAATACGACTTGACGTGATTTCATACTCTAGTGTAAAAATAACAATTATATCTCAATTAATGTTGTCACGTTCGCATGACTGAGCATCAATAGCCCACGTACGCGTGTCTGTTGGTTAGTGTTTTTAGTAATTTAAATTATTCATTTATTTTTGTAATTATTTTTCGTCAGAGCCTGTACGTTTATCATCGGACGTAAGGATAGTAAAACAACCGAATCGAGGACAATATTTTCGCGCACACTTTTCTAGTTGGCATATTTTACTGCAGTAAATAAAAGATTATTATTAATATTATCGTTATATTTTTATTAATTCCACGAATCACATCAGTCGATCAGTTGTAAAGAAACAAAATCGGAAATAACATCTATACATAAAGTAAGATGAACACGTAACCAATATTAAACTATTGATTTTTCAAAACCATGTTGAGTGTTATTTTCATCGATTTTATTTTGGTGTATTAATATTGTTATTTTTTCGGCATTTCCTCCTGTATACAATTTTTAATCGTTATAGAAATTATTATCATGCTTTTCGTATATTTCATCCGTTAATTTTTATTGATTAATATTTCAAAATATTTTCCATTGGGTGATCTGTGATTGGAGTCAAATAATTAATGTTTTAAAGTTTTACAAAACTGCAAGATAAGTGATTAAATATTAAACTGTTTTGGACGGAGTGTTCGAGTTCAATAGGATATTTTATGTTTGTATAATCGATATAAATATTTTAAACTTATAGTGGGGTAATTTTTTTCTTTCATTACTGTGTCTATAAATATAAAATTAAAGTTATAAACACCGTATGATATCAAAAATGTCGCTAATTTTCCGCAAACATACCGAAATTACGTTGCTTGAACAAACCAATAGATGTTCTCAGTTAAATATAAGCTTTTAATCACTTTTAAAACATATTTTATATCTGTCTGTATAATTTACAAACGTAACTAATGAGTTTTTTCCGACGGCAGACTGTTAATATAATAAACGGAATTATTATAAACCGAGAACTTAACACGGCATGAAATTTTACTATATTTGTTTTCTTATTAAAATCTTTTTACATTTATACCGTAATACCACCGACGCAGGTTTTCGCTATTCCCACGTACTCGGGACGTAAAAGCTTATTATGTGTCCCCCGTGGGAGGGGAACGTGAGTTTCTTTCAAGTTTGCGAACACATAGCCACACGACATTAATTCCAGTTAGAAATTTTCGTGTATGAAATTTATTCACAAAACTCAACAAACGCACCTGATCTTTGCGCCAAACTCGAGTGCCGTGTAATACGCGTGAACGTTTTTCGGCCTAAGAGATTTTTAAAACTTATCGCGTAATAAATACCATTAATATTTAGCAAAATAAACGTTGTTGGCAAAAATTTAACGTGAGTAACGAGTATCCAACGGTGCCGCACAAACATTTCAGTCGTTCGTTTATGCGTTTATGACATTCAATAAACGACGTACTGTAATTACGACGATATGAATAATATTCGTACTTGTTGTATTAAATATATTTTCATAAATATTCGTAATTTGTTGGTGTGAAATATGTGTTGATTAGTTTGCAATAACAATAATTTAAAACGTTTCGTTGATTATGCGTTAAGAGAAAATGGGTTTAGTTTTGAAAAATATCGTTTGAAAACTGAATTTATGACTTTGACAGAAAAACATGAACATTTTCCTAGTAAAGTTGTACTTGTTGTGCACACGCATATACTGTGGCCGTAGGTCACATCGGATATCAGTCGCACATTTATAGGGTGTACTAAAAACATATATTATTTTGTTTTTTTTTTTCAGTAATTTTAGCAAATACTACGGGGATATAAATTGCGGCTTTGGTCGGAGAGCAACTACAGCAACGTAATCCTTGTATAGGCCGTATGCCGCGGTAACCACTCTGCTCTTGCACCATAGTCGTTCTCGCCGTCGGTTATACTAACTAAACCGTTCTCTAGGCCAGAGATCTGAGTACGGGGTACAGCCGAAACGAATCCATTCCGCCGGACTAATCAGCTAATTCGTGCGGCTGAAACAATAAATCGTTTCCGACCGGACATTTTGGCGTCGAATCAAATCGGGCGAGGGGGTAGCCGATCCTTGCAGTCCGTCTGCGAGCCGTCCCTGGCCCCTACGACCTCCGTTTTTGCCTATATTTATACACACACACACACACACACACACACACACACACACACACACACACACACACACACACACACACATACACACACACAAACACCCACGCACGCACTCACGCACACGTATACACACTGTGTAATTTATCGTAGCACGCGTATATATTATGCAAGCGACCCGCAGCCGCCGTCGTTGGGATTTGGCCTCTGATGGGAAGAATACGAAAAAACAACTGGAACACTGGACCACACACTACTTTTGCTTAGAGATCGACGGTAGGGCGGTCGGAAAAGAATGAAATATTTCAGGGTGCCTCCGAAAAAACCTAGTTTTTAAGCGTAATTCCACAAACAAACAGTTTATTTAGCGTTGGCGGTTGCCTCTGATTTCTGAAGTTGTTCAAAGAAAAAAAATTAAAAAACGAACATTTTACGTAGAACCAAGTGGTTGAACGGATTCCGTCGGAGTGTAGTCAGTTTATATGATCACTTCATATGGTTTTTTCTTACGCCACAACGTGAACTATCATACTGTTCGTGTGCATATGTGGCCGACCGAATAAAGTTCTCGCCGATAACGAGCGGAAAAATACTGTCAAAAAAAAAAAAAAAAACCAAACCGATACATTGATAGTTTAAGTTTTTTTTTCATCTTGACGCAGTTTATATTCAAACAAACGCATTTCACGTTCAGAGTCTTTTTTTTTTTTATCAAAACGGTTACGATTCAAACATTATATGTTTACGTTAATTTAATACATACGCACCAACTGTAAAGATAATATGTCGTACATACTACTGTTGTGCTATAGACTCGATTTCAGACTCATAATGATATAGATGTAATACGTTGACAGATGATGAATTAGATTAGTAGGCTCCTTATTTCAGGCATGTTCACAGTGGATCACTAATATGATACAATATCATGTAATCACGAAAAAATTATTTTTGATTATTTTTAATCATAATACATTTATATTTTGCCTATTGAATTGCAAACTATATGTTTGTCAGTAAATAGTTGTTAATCGTTTGTCATCGCATATTTTAAACGTTCAGATATTTTATTCAAAATGGCGGATAGTGACCTCACGTGATCACATCGTATCGTTTAATTGCGATCTTGTTTATAATTTGTATTTTGACATATTAAACGTTATTGATTTATAGAATCGGTTCCGATATTTTATGCGGCACGCACCCGCATTGATTGCTGAGATATTTTTGTAAAAGAACTTCGAAAATGTATTGAAGCAATGATAGCGTTCATTTTATCTGACAATTTTTCCCATCTCATATTGAAGAAATAAATACCTGTTTAACGACGAAGGGTAATCTCACTACTAGAGTCGGGTGGAAAGATATCCGGTCGTCAGTCTCTGTTCGTTGTTGAATTCACGTCTCCACCGGTAGTTGTTTGTACGCCGGTTTGTTTGACGTTAATTTGAAGTATAGAAGATCAGCATGTAGAGATAGCCCGCCATTGATTTATAACTCGATAATAAGTGACGTTCAAGTGTTGATTATTTTTTTTCTCGACGGTCCGCTTGGCAAACCGGCCAAACGCAAAGCGACCCCGGTCGTGGTCATCGACTGTTTTTAACTGCCGTCACGGGGTAGTGTCCTTCTGATCGTTTCACGGTGAACTTCACTATATTATGATGATAAATATGAAATTATTATAATTAACGTTATAATACCGAGCGGTTGATTACCGCATGCGGATTCCGTAGCGACACGCAGTGCCGTGGACTCGTCGAAAGTGACGTGAACACGGGGAAGTGCTTCTCGGTCGATACGGTGTCGTCGGAGAACCCCGTCCGTCCGGGGCGAAGCGTGGAATCTCACGTCAAAGCGTAGGGAAACATTGTTCTACCGAGACTGCACACTCAACGTCTGTCAAATACCTCGGGACGTGTTCGTCGTGACGATTGGGAATGTGTGTTGACGAGTGTCGTAACTGAGTGCCTATAATTCCAAGACATCACGAGCCCGAGTGGTGCCGGTGATATCGTCACTCCGTCGCCGTGACTCAGTGGCCGGAGGCTCCGGCGAAAACATAATATCGTACACATTGGTCTCGTTTTCAGTCGTCGTTAAACCGTAATTTATCACTGATTTTATCGTCAAAATTTTTCTTAAAATCCGTTTCACAAAATAGCTGTTTTAGTCAAATGGTACAAATAACTTGAACATTTTTTAATTTTATTGTATAATATTAATACGATTTTAGCAGTTCACATGATTCGAGAATTTACTTAAAAAGAAAGTTAAATATAATGAAAAGAAAAATTTATTGCATTTGTCAAATATATCTGACTTACCGTGTATGTACACACACATATGACTAGATATGAATTTCATTTGAAATATGTAGATGTAGTTAAAACTGAAATTGTAGTTTTCTCTTTAACGAAAAAAAGTGTTATATATTATGTTAATATTTTGAAAATTCGAATAGCAAAATATATTGTATGTTATTAAAATCTGTATAAACTATTAATAACTATGATATTTAATAATTCCTTTCAACATTTTAGTATTGTTAAAATCAGTTAGAATCTTCTCAATGATTATTTATTCAGTACGACCTCATTCACTACTCAATATGTACACATTACTTATATTTATAACCCCCTTATCAAACATTGTTAAAATATAATAAAATCATGTACCTATACATTATTATGCACCCTTGCATTTTTTAATATTGTTAGTGAAGTTATACCTTAAGTGTATTATTTTATTAATTATTTAATCATAATATGTTCCGTGTACATAGAAGATACATTAGTACAGTTCTTGTGCATTAACAACAAAATATAATTCGCGTTACTTAAAACATCCATAAAGATAATTTTATTCAATTTGAACTAAAAAATTTCACTAAAAAATATGTGGAAATTGCCAGCCAAACCGTAAAAATTTGGCTTCTCAAATGGACTCAGAACATACATACTACTTACCGACCTACCTAATATTATTATTATTCTTTTTTAGATAAATCATTTCATGACCGTGGTCTACAGCAGTTAATTATTATAACTTACATAATGTCTCATACGGCACCGGGAATCCACGAGTTTACTCTCTTTTCTCAAAAGCGCGTACAAGCCGCATTACTCGGTAATCTTTTATGACGTCACTATACAGTGTCTATTACGTATTTGAACGTGAAAATAATACACAGACCGTCTGTAACGTAGAAGTGGATGAAAAATTCCACCACAAGCACACCAATAATTTTTCTGAGAATCAACGTGGAACGTATTACTAGTAAATCAAGTAATGAACCAAACCACTGAATCGAAAGAAATAAGATTTTTTTAGTTCATTTACTTCGTCAGCAATGTATTATACTGTTTACTGTCACATAATATTATGACGTCGTCACAGCCGTCATTACGTTTCTTCTCGCACGAAATAATAATCATTGAAAAAGCATTCATGATAATTTTTACTTGACATCGTTGAGATTTTACTCGTATTGAAATCGTTTTATGTATTCACCTCACGCCAAGTGATTTTGTAAGATTTCACAAACATGTCGGGGGCGTACTCAAAAAAAATTTAATTCCGTAAAGTTTCGGCGTAATGGAATTAATATTTTACAATGATTTTGTACTGTTAAATCACCTAAAGACATTTTCATGAATCATAAGAAAGTATAGTGTGCCTTTGAATAATTTATGTATGCATTCAAACAGGTATTCTATAGTTTAAAACATACATTTAATAGCAGCTAAAATATATATATATATATTTTTTTTTAAAGTTTGTAACTATGATAAAAGAGACAATCGAAGCTACTCCACGATAAATAGAGTGACTAAAATAAAATATTTGGGTTTGATAATTGACTACAATATGAGATGGAATATGGATTTATTAAACATTACAACTCGTCTAAGGACAATTACGTTTAAATTTTATAGTTTAAATAAAATAATTTTCAACGATACTATGAGAATTGTATATATGTAAATATGTAATAATTGTATAGGGTGGTACAACAGATAGTACACTTAATCCTCTAAACATTCAACAAAATAAAGCAGTTCGTATTTGACCTAGCAAAAAAAAAATAAATCTGAATCCACAAAAGATAATTATGTAGAGCTCAATGTTTTACCGATAGGTCTTTTGAATAAAAAAATAGATGTATGTTTTACATTAAAAAAATATTCCCCACTGAATGATATACTTAATAAGCGTAAAAGCATAACATATGACATAAAAATCGATTATGCAAAAAAAATATAGGCCGAAAATTCGTTAACTATCTAGGACCAAAATTAATATATAAGTCAATCATTATTATGTGAGCTAAAATACTTGTAACTTTATACAATTTATTATTTTATGTATAGTATGTACTATGTAATCAAATTTCAAAAATGCTATTCTTGTATACATTTTTTATTTTTTTTTTGTCTGTTCTTATTATTAAATTTGTTTTTTCTTAGAATATATTTAGAAAAATAATATTAATTATCAGAAAAATGTAAAATATTAAAATTCACCAAAATAAGTCTCTGTCTCCAACATAAGCTTTGCTTATAGGAGGTAGATAGACCATTGAAATTGTATGATGTTTATTTTAAAATTATAATGAATCGTTATTCTCAATCAAAAAAAAAAAAAAAAAATATATATATATATATATATAGAGATGTTAAAATACGGTATTTTATTTTTGTTTTGTATAATACCGTATTATACAGGTATTATACCAATATTATACCGTATAGAACCTTGCAGTACCTTAAATTATAGGAAATTTAACATAGGTTATAACCCCCTTGTTAATTATGAAATATGAATTATTTTAAAATGGATTAATCGAAAAAATGGGTAAAAGTCAGAAAAAAGTTAAAAAACACATAATACAAGAATTATTTTAGACCTAATTCACCAAATTAATATTTAGTCATGCTATCATAATGTAGGTTGTAGGTACCATAATACATACACCTAGTGACTAGAAATAACTTAAATTTAAAACATTTTAATTACAATTCACATTTCATAGTAAATTATATTCTTAAAATATCAAATAAACTTCGAAAAAAAATTAGGATTTGAGTAATCTTATTATCTGCCAATTAGCATATAAATATATCTACTAACTTTTTGGTTCCACACTTTTTTCTTCTTATATGTACTAAGTACTTATATTTAATGTAAGAAATTTAACGCGACCTAACCTAACGCGACGGCCAACGGTTAAACATGTAAATGATAATAATAATAATAACAATAATAAATGATAATAGTTTTTATCTTTAATCGTGATAATAACTAAAAATAACGCATTATTTTTTTTTTTTTTTTATACCGTCTGTATAAAATTATTTTATACCATGTGTATAATACCTCGTATAATACAGTATTATACCACTGTATAATACAAACTCACATCTCTATATATATATATATATATATATATATATATATATATTTTTAACTTTTTTTTTTTTTACAATAAATATTATAGTGCTGCGCTACAAAAAAAAACCTATTTAAATATTTTTTTCACTTTTGGAACTCGAATTTTAAAATTTTAAAATTGTATTTTACAATTTCAAAAGAAAATCAAAATATAAATTTTTTTAATTGGATTTTTAGAAAAATTATGGTATTAATATATCTTATTGTAAGTGTGGTCATTAGATAATAATATTACAATATTTAATCACTATACATTTAATTAAAACATAATCAAAACATCGTATCACAGTATTGATATAGATAGGAAGAACATTTTACTGACATTTATTTAATTATTTTAAGTTATTCATAGGTATTTTACATTGTTTTTTTAGTATATTTAATTATAAAAAAAAATAAATTAATAATTGTGTAGATTGAACTACATAAACTACTATTTCAAAATTTTCAAAATGTCCGTCATTTTTTTGGATACACATTTCGAATCTCTTTATTATTGAGTTTGTAGATGAATCTAATATTTCTTGACTAATATTTTTACACGCCGTGGTTATGCGTTCCTTTAAATTTGCCAATGATGTTGACGTATCTGCGTATACAACGTCTTTTAAATGACCCCACAAGAAAAAATCCATAGGAGTAAGATTAGGAGATCTAGGAGGCATCTGGATCAGCAATTGTAAAATAAATTTGAAAAATTGAAAATTTGGGTCTCAAATGTAAAAAAAAATATTTTAATACAAATTTTTTGTAGCCCTGAACTGTAATAGTTATTTAAAAAAAAGTTAAAAATAATGAATAGAAAAAAAGTTATTGAAAGTGCCAACTAGATCTGACTCACCCTGTATATATATATATATATATATATATATATATATATATATATATATATATATATATATATATATATATATATATATATATAGTAACACCATGTTAACAATGAAATGCTGCTCAGAAAATAGTTAAAATAATGATTAATACGATATAAATTATTTATATGAAGAGTATATCAGATCCGTGGATCGTATAACTTAATAATTAATAATAATAATAAAACATATTTTGAATCATAACAAGGAGCAAAAAAAGGAGTAAATATAAAGTTTAGAAAATAATATATTAAAACGTCGGGTGACATCTATTGGGTGTTAAATATTGATGACTCAAGTGTAAAATAAAATTAGCCTAACGATGGTTAAACTTTATTACAATAAGCTATTTTAATGCCGAAAAAATCTAGACAAAAAAACAAAACAAATGTTTGATATCAATTTCACCAGTTTTGATTTGAGAACTGTACTCGATAACTATTGTCGGTAGACTTACGGTGTGGTAAATCCGAAATGTGTGCCTCTAAAGAGTATTTTGACATTTGCCGCCTTTCAGTTAAGGTACCTGGAACTAGGGCTTTGCTTTTCGCCTCCCTAGATCCGTCACTGAATGATATAATACATAATGTTTTAAATCAGACGTTGCAACTCGTGTGAACAGCACGCATACGCGTTTCTTTCTGAATAAAAAATAAATAAATAAAAAAATAAAAATTAAGTTCTTCGGAACTGTATAATATGTGGTATAACATAATAATATTATGATATTGTGCCCGCGCGTAAATATCGCTGAATACATATCATTCGAAATCAATCACTTTCGTTTATAGACGTGTTCGTATACGATGAATTATGAATTTGAAAATAAAAAATCAAAAAAAAAAAAAAAAACGTCTAATCCACTCGATTTTCCACTCCGCCGGCGTTCAAAGGAGGCGAATAAAATTTTCCGGGCTTTTCGACACGGTCCGTCGGGTTTCAAACGTAAATCGTATTATATACGTTTACGTGAATGGCGCGCGCTTGTGTGTGTGTGTGTGTGTGTGTATGTGTGTGTGTGTGTGTGTGTGTGTGTGTGTGTGTGTGTGTATATGTGTGTAAGTGTGGGTGGGAGGAGGCTTTACTCTGTGGTAGAGTTATTCAGGAATAGACACGAATTCGAATATAAAACTCTGTTTCAGTCGTTCCTATGTACGCCTGTTATTATTAATTATGTACCGCGGTTATTAAAAAAGGTTAGCGGTTACTGGTTACTAAACGTAGATTCAATAAATCATTGCGTTGCGGACACGTCCAACCCAGTGCCATCAAAACTATTAACGGATGGTATATTTTCGACCTTTTTTCCTTTTCCAAATCACTTCTAGTATACTTTTTTGAAATTTCCGAAAAAATTAACTCAAGTTTGACCGCGGTCATTTCTTGTGATCGCAATAAAGAAACCGTGTAGTTTCTCGGGTTGGCTTGTGGCGGAAATCTTAAATCTCGATCACACAGCTTCAATATTTACTGTTATCCGTTTATCTGTACATCGTACTTTATAATAATATTTATAAAAAATGTATACGGCTGGGCCGATGGTAATTTTTCCGATGTTCAAGCGTCCGATATTTATTGCCGATATAAAGCCGATATCAAAAAACCAATACCCAATGCACAATTAGGTGCGCAAAAAAAAAATCATGTGATTTATCAACACAACTTGCAAAGCTAAACAGTTCTCTAACGAAACATTTTAAATTTAAATATAAATATTATTTTTATTAATCGTTAAATTATTTGAAAAAAAAAATAAAACATTATAACAAGTAACAAGAACTTGTCATGAATAATATTATATTAGGAATATTTTTGAAGTCATTGAATTCGTTGGTGATAAAAAAAAAAGTAGTAGTTTATTATTAAAATAAAACAATAATGATGTACATTTATTTATATTAAGAAAACAATACAAAGTATTCTTTGGAATTCTTTAGGGAAAACGATAATTATTATTTCAGACTTAAAAATCGTTATTGTTATTTTATAATACAACACAATAACTATTTAAAAACGATTTGATTATTTAGTGATATTAGTAGATATTTAAAAAATATCAATGTATTTTTCGTAGTAAAAACTGACATATTCGATAATTACAAAAAAAAAAAAAAAAAAAAAAAAAAAAAACAAACTATTAAATATACTATTTCTGTTCTAAACAAAAACTTGATTACCGGTAAACCGATAGCGCCAATATCGGCCGTAATTAATATCAGTTACCTATCGATATCGGCACATCGGCAATGCGTGATGAATATTTCGACATTTTTTTTTCTACGACTCGTTGTAGATTGCGAACAAAAGAATAACTTTTTACTCGACCGTTTGAATCGGTTGCTGCTCATAAGCGATTCGCGAACTTATTCAATACACACGCGTCGTAATAAAATCACCATGAATCGTCTTTACCAGACACATCCGACTGGCTATAATATCGTACTGATAAATGTTATGCGGTGAGTTATTGAACGAATGTGACGCCACAACAGAAGACGATTATTAATTCTCGTCTCGGCGAGGTAATATCGTGCAATTTATGCTTCATCTGTTTCGTTATGTATTGCCAGATAAGACGTAACGTTAAAATAAAACTAATGCACACAACTCGAACCGTCGCGCGTCGGGGTGTTTTTCCCGGACTGTGGTGTATTTTATTGTCCATTTGGATTCGAACCGATGAATAATAACGTCATTGAATGAAAATTAAAAAAAAAATATATCGTTGCCCTAAAAACGAACCTAACGGCTGCCGACGAGTGAATTCGAGGAATATTACATACGAATACACGAAACTAATATGTATTTTAAGGACGACGAAAATTCGTTTCTTTAATTCGGTTACAATGATTATGTACTTAATAAAATATTCGTTTAGTCGAAAACCTAATATTTGTTGATATTTATGATATTTTAATTAAAAGAAAAAGTTTTAAAATAACAAAGTCGTTGCTTTGTTTATATCGAACCACAGGCTGTGGTTAAAGCGAAATTTACTCGTGCGGTCGACGTATCTAATCAGTTATTTAAACAAATATTTACGAAATACCAAAAACTAATGGAATATTTTATATCAATTTAACGAAAATAATAATAATATAAGTAATACTTTATTAGACTAAGATTTCGTTATTCAAAGATAGACGTTTAAATAGCCCCTTTTAACAGCGTGGAAAAAACCAACGATTATTAAAATACAAAACAAATATTATTAAAACGAGAAATACGCTTTAAATTCTATTCCGTTTTCGCTCCCCGAGTTTTGGATTTCATTGACGTTTTTATCGGTTCGTTTTTCCTGTCGTTCCGTCGCTTATTGTGTGTAGAGACACACGAGATTTGTACACGGGAGTTACGGATTGGTTTCCGGGCCAAAAAAAAATCGTATTAATATTTGATTGGTCGACCGGTATAATGCGAATTGGTTTCGATGGACATTGATTTTCGGAAATATAAATTCAATTTAGAAAAAGAAAGCCCAGAAGTACTAATCAACAGCGTTTTCCTGTCTTTTTGTTCAGAATTAGGACTATCCATCGGATGAGTGGCACTGGAAACACTTATCGTCAGTGGAGGGAGCGATTGGCCTCCTTGTCGAACTACGTTCGTTTTAATTTTGTCCGTCAGGCTTGCCGTGGGTTCATTTACGACCGCAGTGGGTGTCCGTGATTTGTAATCACCCCCCTTTTTTTTTCTCAAATATAGTTCAGCGTCACCAGAGTGAATAATTCTCGAGCGCCGTTTCGTTTTTTGTGTCGTATTCACGTCGTTATGCGATTTATCGCAGAAACGCGTGCGTTTCATACACGTTTGTCGCACGTGCTGTGGAAAATTGAAAACAATACATCTAAAAAAGCCTGAAACGTTTTCGAAAATGTTTTGAAAAGGTTTTTGAATTATCTTGAAAAAAAAAAGATAAATATTTGATTTATGAGTGTAACACAAATCATGTTAGCGATGTTAATATTGTCTCGCGTAAAAAGTATCGTAAACGTGAACTAACAATTTATTTCAATCGTAAAGCAATATCGCATGATTTTCGAGGTAGTTATATTAAATAGGTATTAAGCATTCACGAAACAAAATATTCAACCGTGTACCGTTTTATCGATTATTGACATTCATTTTGCATTAAACGGCCATTGGAATTGATATGTTAATATTATTATTTTGGGTAAAATAACGATTTAATTTGTAATTGTAATGTTATTTGTGTAATATTTTCGATGTGATATATAATTCTTTATATAAAATATTATTCATAAAACATAATTTTTTTTTGTTTTTATATTGATCAAGTTTTTATTTTATTAATTTTTCAACAATGCTCTCGTAAAAAACTATTAACGTTCAGGTTTTGAAAAATCTTTCAAAAATGTAGTAAGATATACATTTTTTTTTTTTTTTTTTTATTCAATAAACGGATCAAAAACTATGTAGCTTAACAGTGTCGATATCGATTTTATTATGAATTTTAAACGGTTTTACCGTTAGAGTGTAACTAAGACATCTAAACATCTGTACAATTTAAAACATTTTATTTTATTTAATATATTACCACGATCGTGATGCTACATAAGTCGATAATTGTTCACCGAGCATATGAAATTACTGTTTTGCCTCCCTTTACGGGGCTGTTTTATTCTTTTAAACTGTAACCATTATTTATGATAAAATATTATGAAAGAAAAATATATTTTCCAGGAATTCCAATACATCAATTTAATATTTTGATCAATAGTGGCTGTATATATTTCCACTCCGCTACTCAGCACTTTAAAGGCTTATATCCCTTAAATTATTGGTTCAATAATAAAAATGTGAAAATCGAAATTTCCCGAAAAAAATAAATATTTTTCTTTTATAATATAATGTCTCGTAAATAAAGGAGGTCACCGATTGAAAAATCTGAAATCTTAAAAAATCACGTAGGTAAAAAAAAAAATAAGAATATTTTTTGGTGATAAAAACGTTGTATTCTCGTCAAGTGTTTCAAGTCTCGAGTGAAAAACATTATTCAAATGTATACGTTGCACACGGTTATCAAATCGCTTCGTGTGAATCTCCACGGGACACGCCGTGTTGGTATCCGTGACCTCTGAATAAGGTGTAAAATCTCGTAGGTACGTTATTAGATATTTTATTTATTAAGCGCGATGTTACGTATTATTGTTATTATATTGTCCGTTTGGTTATTACCACCGTTGTTTACGATGACGCGACGGGACCCGACGAGCGCACGGTAACATAATTTATAAATTAAATACATGTTATTACGCACAGGGACATTGAAATTGATGTCTTTTTTTCTCTCTCTTTTTTTTTTTTCGTTCAACCGAACAGTACATAAAGTGACGTATAAAGTAGCAGCCGTCGTTGGAGTGTTTATTAGCCGGGTACTCGTTACGGACAATAAACGTCTTTATAACCCTTTTAAAAATTTATAATTTATCGCATGTACCGCTCAGACGAGGGGCCGGAGCCGCCGCGAGTCGTCGACGCGTTGGAATAAGCGCTCGTTTTATTTTTGATTTTCAAACTGCACGAAACAACCGGACTACAAAAAGCAATCACGGTTTTACGGTGGTTCGAGTGTAGTCGTTTTGCTCTCTTTCTCTCTCGCTCTCTCTCCTCGATACGTCTTGTCGTTTTATTTTATGTTTTTATCCAATTAATGATCGTAGTTGTACACCGAGCACGGATCGTAAGCAAAGAAACACATTTTTTTGAGTAATAAAAATAAATAAATAAATAAAATAAATATATCAATTCGATTCTTTGACGGCCATGCGTGATATGGTCGATATACCGTGTTAACTCAATGTTATAAAACTCGACTACATACGTTCGTGCACGCCGTGGCGGTTTAATGCTCACCGAACGTTCGATATCGTGTAACACTGTCGTGTTCGGTCGCAACATCGTTAACAAAACAATAACGTATCGAGAAATCGTAATTACATGTCGTTTGAGGGCAACGGAGGGAATGTGTTTATTGCGGGGTGAATTGATCGGGAGGAGGGGGCTGAAGGGACTTCGGACTTCCCAAAATCACATACGATTTTCTCATGTTAAAATATGTACACTAGACGTAAGATTTTGTTTAAAATTAAATTTTATGTTTTGTGTCTCTACATTGATCTACAAAAAAATTGACGATTTCGATCGATCGCAATTCCCCGGATACATACGTCATATATCCGAACATCGTTTACTTGAAAAATATGCAAGTTGTGTTATCCGTGTTTATACTTCTACGGCTGAACATTACCGATGTAACTTATGAACATCGAAAACGTTAGTAAAAAGTACTGGAAAAACCCGCAAAGTTTGAATTCAGACCCGTAAGACTTAATACTGTTGAGCTTTTGACCCCGTCTCCACGTGATGCCGCAAGGGAACAAAAGCGGCCATGTCCGTCGCTGGCTAAGCGGGGATCAGAGCGTACCGATTCCATATGGTTCTCCCGGCACCTCAGGGGTACTTACCGTGGTAAGAGCGTGCGGTCGTCGGAATGAGGGTTCTACTGGATTCGGGTCCGGCGCCTGTGATGGGACCGCCAAACGTCTCGTCCGAGTCGTCTGCCCCGAAACGGCCGGATACGCCCACGCCGGACGGTTTTCTCGGTCTCTGGGCGATTCTGGAACGTCCGTCGATAGTAGTATACGTTATTTATTAATATATACGGACCTAAGTCCTTTTGCGTATAGTTTTATATTGTTATTAGTGGCGGCGCGAAGTTTTTTCCTTGATGAAGCAGTAATAATTTTCAAAATATATTTTGTGCCTACCCACCCGGCCCCGGTATTCATTATTTACATTTTGAACTGATACACCCTTTTTTTGATTGCCTTACTCAAGACATATTTAGAGATATGAAGAGATAAATTTATATTGATATTATTAACCTGTTTATAATATGTCTATTGTCTATATACCCTATCTATGCTATGGTTTCTATGTAGGTATTTCATGTTATCTAATAGACATTCGTACTTAATGATTTAATAAAATTGTTTGAATAATACAATTTTATAAAGACTTCATGTTCTAACCAATTCGCCAATACCCACCCGTTTTGACTATGAAGCAGTTGCTTCATGAAACACCCATTCGCGCCGCCACTGATCGTTATAAGGATAAAGCTAAAGATATACGAAATATTTGATGCAACAAAAACTATACGTTTACCATATTACGAAACGATTTTAGACAAAAGAAATACGAGAACGGTCAAAACTATTAGAGTTACTAGCAGCCATTAGGAGGTGAGCGAGACTGTCGGACATGCGATTCATACGTATTTGAAGATAGAACGGGATAGAACTGATAATATTATTTTTTGTATTACAATAATATTTGTTTCAAGACAGAAAAGGGAAAAGAGCTCGGGACAATCGATGATGTCACCCAAAAGTAAATTAAGTACACAATATTTCTCTGATAGTAATATCACGTTGAAGTCAAGGAAAAATTATTAAGTTTGAGCACTGGTTCATATGCATTACGGAGAGGTCTATGCATTTTAGACTTATTGTCCGAGACTCTCACGTGCTGCCGATATCGTGTGACGGAGAGACTGGATTTAGTCGTAAGACACGAAAGGTCGTGGATTTCTCGAAGTATTCGTCACGACTTACGGGTGCGCGCCGTTCACGGTGAAATTTCGACGATTGGTGATTATAATATATCGCGTATATACCGAAATCATAACGACTATGATGTTCATAGTAACTTGAAATTTGGACGCCAAATAATATTAGTTTATTCGTATATTCAGTAATAATAATGATGAAAACACACGAGTATTAAGATTTAAGACATTTAAGTATACATTTCACAGACGTAAAAACTTAAGTAATTTGTGTTTTTATTTTTATGCATGCCGTGTGATAAGTAAATCGAGCTGGAAACTAATTGATACTAACTTTCAAAAACATTTCGCTAAATATAAAAGTTTTGTGCGGCGGTTCCGCGTGAAAATAACGAGTTTAAGGAAAATAACAATTAACGGTAATTCGCGTAGTGCAAAAAAGTATACACGTGTCATAAAAAAAATGTGTATACTGATGTGCAAACTTGAGCGCTGTAGGTTATTTGTGTACGTCTCTGGCGATAAATTATTTGAGTTGATAATAATAAAACGTAGAATTTCGAAAACAATTTACTGATAATTATACTAATGAATCAAAATGCATTATTTGGTCGGTAGTTGATAAAACACGGCACTGTTCATAATCATTATTATTATTATTATTATTATTTAATGAGAACGTAAATATTTTTATACTTGTCGTCCTAACGTCCTCGCCTGATTATTCAATGTCGTTAGACACTATACCATGGTCATACACCACGCCGGACGTACTCGGTAGACAGTTTTTAACGTTTTTCCAACAAAAGTAAAACATTATCGTAGTCCCACTTGTACTTAATATCACATTTTATAAATATTATTAATTATCGTCATTGTCATCATAATGTTATTTACACGTCTGCAGTTATCGAAAATTACAAGGCATTCGTGTATTTTCGCCGATCATCACTTGCGAACGTTTTAAAGTTTTCCTATAAATTCGATGACGACAAGGGCAAAAACATATTTTTGAAATACATCGTAATGAAAGCCTATATTTATTTTCGGTGGTAATTTCACTCTGCGGCCGATTCACGTGACTAATTTTTGACGTACGCTCCACGCTTTTTTTAACGAGCCATTATCATCAAGACGACAAGATATTTTACATCGATGCTGATTTCGTCGTCTATTTTTGTTTTTTCTGAAGTCGTTTTTTTGCGTCAAAGACGTTGTCTAAAAGTACCTTTCGGCTGCCGATCAGAGGAACCGTGAGGATTTATCGGAAATGATTCATATTTTATTAAAAACCCGACACGCCCTCCTGCCCGCCAGTATTTCGTCCGAGGAACGAAGAACATCCCCGTCGTCGTGCTCAACGCGTTCGGCTTTTTTAAATGTTGTAAATTTAACCCGTGGAAATGAATCGTTGATTTTTCGGACTCGAAGCGACCCCGGTCCGGCGTTCGTACGTCTCGCGTACACGCTGCGAATACAGAATTCCCAACAGTGCCTAATGAAACGAAAAATAATTTATAATCACAGAGCGACTGCGAGTAGACGTGTGCGCGGCGCTTGTCTGAAAGAGAAAAACCCGAGATTCCTTGCGTTTACGTCGTGTCTTTTCAAACAGCAGCGGCCAACATGCGGGCGGTGAACAGCGGTCCAAGAGATCGCGTTACCACGAAAAGGGTGTTTTTTATCACGTATATTATGTTCAACCGAGCAACACGTTATGAATTATGTACCGACTGTATGAATATTCAGCTTTAAATTTCCACCGAACGCGAGATCTAAAGCGAAGCTATTTATACGGAGTTTACATTTTTTTTACATTTTTTTTTTCTTATTTTTTTGCAATAAAATATTAAAACGCGTACGTTTTTCCACTATTTGTACAGCATTCCTATAATTCAGGGTGTTCCACGAAGATTTACCAATGCGATTCTACACTGTATAATGCATATATTTGAAGTTTTTTTTTTTTTGATATGCGATTCAAAACACTTATAGAACTACACGACATACTTCTATTTTTTATAATAATACAGGGTGAGCTAAAACGAGAACAAAAACAAAATCTTGTAGACAAAAACGGAAAATATATGATTTTTATAAAAATGAAGTTCTCCTGGTGTTTTAAATTGTATAAGAGAAAAAATGTTTAAATTTTTGCGTAATACAGGATTAAATCGCACCGCTAAATGTACACCCTGTGTGTGTGTGTGTGTGTGTGTGTGTGTGTGTGTGTGTGTGTGTGTGTATGTGTGTGTGTGTGTGTGTGTGTGTGTGTGTTCGTGTGTGTTTTTCGCAAGGCGTAGTAAATTCTATTTGTACCATTTTCCCGTTGCGCCACGATACATAATACACCGGTTAAATTTTATACACGCCATAACGGCGTTATCTGCAGAGAAATTTCCCCTCTCTAATGGGAAATATCCCGTGCACGCCAAACGGAGAACGCATAAATAAAACATTATTACCTAGTAAATTTTACGAAAATCAAATAAAAAGTAAAATATTACGGCGCGGCGCACCGTTGCAAGAAAGCATTGTACGGTAATCATTTAAGACGGATAATGCGCGGTCACATTTTAATCGAACGCCGCCGGAGTTATCGGATAAAACGAAATAAGCGAGCGTACGGCCGTGCTCGGTGCGAGTATTACGTCGGATGAATTTTATTGCGTACGCAAGACACAGTGCGTCCGAGCAAGGCACCGCGCGAGAATCGCAGGTTATCATTTACCGTCGTTGCACGGCGGCGACGTTAAAACAATAATATATATTTTCCACCGACGTTTATCGATTGTTGTTATAAAGGAAAAAAAAAAGGCGGTTTGGTAACGGGACCGGACGTGTGTTGTACAGTGCCACAAGCACTGCGGGCAGACCGTTCGTCTTTATACGATTAGCTCGTCTGGCGTAATACCACCGTTTCACGTGATGCCGTTTTGAATCCGAGAAAAATTATGAATCATTACATGCGAAAAACGGTCTGATAAATACCGTTTAAAACGTTGCGATTCGATTCGAATCCCTTTCAAATTCTCATTAGATACCTGAATAGTAAAAATAAATCAAAACCTTTGCGACAAATATCGATTATAAATGTGTATCACGAGCATCGAAACACTTCATGCAAAAAAAAAAAATAATAAAATAAATAATCGATGTAAGAAATAACAACTCATCAGAAACGATACGACTTTGAAGTTTTGCTCGGATATTGAAGTATCAAATTCTTTGAAAATAAAATGTGTTGAAATAGGTGATAAATGCATTTTTTTATTTCTATCAGCCGTCAGCGATGATTTAAAATGTATTTTATTAGGGACGTGGAAATATATAATTTTTCATCCTATTTTGTCATGGACCCAAAAAAGATATAAAAATGTTAAACATCTCATTTTCCTTAACCAGAGATTCGAAACTAAAATACACACACACACACACACACACACACACACACATATGTATATATATATATTATATATATATCAGGATAAAGTTTACTCGGTTTGTAAATGGAAAATTATGTTTTACGACTTCAATTTAAGTAATTTGTCGGTTTTAATGTGTCGTCAATGTCAAGATTATATATACTATTTCTGTTTAAAATTAATTTAATTATAAATGTGAAACCAAAAGACATTATTTAATTACAGTGAACGGTCCAGATTTAATATGAAATATTACGATTCACTCGGAGGAAGATTTTTCAACAAGGTTACCAGATAGACATAAACTTAATTTTGCGTCATAACTGTATTTATGATGAACAATAAGTAATTTATATTTACTGCGAATTGGATCTGATACCAATAATAACTAAAACATATAAATTGAACAGATATGTTTAAGCTTAAAAAAAAAATTATATTCATATGATATTATCATGTGTTAGCCAATTATAAAATATATAAAATCATGTGTTAGCCAATTAAATTAATTTTAACACAAACGTATACGATTACGTATTCCTATTTTATTGAACTAGTTAGTACCGTTCAAGTTTTATATACATTAAATCTTTAAACGTAATACCAGTTATTTCTTATGATATAGTATCAGTTTTTTTTTTTATTAAATGAGCTTTGGTAAATACATTTGTTGATTTTCCTCAACAACTTCTAAGTGTAGTTGAGTAAACTGTAACAACGCATTCGTTACAATAAAAAAAGAAATCAAGTGTATTTGCGCATATGAATCGTCAAGTATTAAAGTACTCATACAAATCACATAAATTACAAACTCATACATGAATGTCTCCTTAAAGTGATGTCAATGTCGACATTTTAAAGCGGAAATTCCATTGTTTCACGCCCATTTCCGTTATTCACCAGAAGTCTAGTGGGAATCGGTGAAATTTCTTCTCGTAAAATATCAATTCTTATTTTATGAAAGAAAATATGTAACTTTTTCAATACCCTCACGATGCTGTAAACCGACTACACGACGTTTACTATTATCTCTAAAATTATACTCGTAATTTCATTATTCAACTATATTATTCGACAAGACCAAAATGTCAGCTCATATTCATATTGAAATTTAGTCCATCTAGCCTCGTTTCAAAATTGTACACTTTCTTTGTTGAAACTATGGTCTCATAGCGTAACAAATTTTGAAGCACTATTTGCATACTTGCTATTAACAAATTCCTTCGTTCTTGTTCCATCTCTTGGCACGCACAGAAAGGATAAAAAAGCCGTATTTCGTCTTATGAATGTAGGCACGTTTTACGCAATTCTTTAGAAAAAGTTGTCCTCTAAGCCTCGACTGTTATAGGTGGTGGTGAAGTCACCGAGTATCACACATCGCCGCCAGATCCAAGTGTTGCCCAACTTTTCTCGGACAGAGATCCACTTTCTATCCTCAATTTTAAACTACACAACCCTAAATCGACTTATTTTACTGTCTTTTCATAATCATTATTTTGGTTTTTGCGAACAAACGTATTATTGTTAAAATTAACTTTGTGATCACGTTAATTTTTTTGCACAGGAACCTGTCCAGAGCCGTCATTCGATAAATAAGTACGGCCTGAGAAGCGAATCCTCACTCTGTATTCCACGACGATTCATACGTACCAAATAAGCGTTAATAGAGTCAAGTTATAGTTTATGTGGTACTTTTTACAACGGCTTTAAGTCAAAAATAAATTCACCGGTCAATCACGCTCTTCGTCCACTTTTTACGGTAATTTTAACGTGAAAACAACGCTGATTTTTCGTCGTCCGAAAACAAACTGTGCAGCGGCAGCGGTGTCAGCAAAAAGTATTTTTATCTTATGAGAGAGTCTGAAAAAAACGTGGTTTTAATTTGAACCTTTTCGCTATATATAGCGTTCATTACTTTGCGTATTATTTGTGCGGTCACTCTTTTTTTCCGAGATAAATATGTTTATCACGGTGTACCTGCGCAAGCTCAGGTGCGCCCCTAGATGACTCTCATGAGGCGAGGGTCAATTTTCAAATTAAATAATTGCGTATCGTGGTTTTCGAATAAAATTTATGTAACTTATTTAAAAAAATATATCCAGTTAAAATATCACGGGGGGAGAGGTGATCCCTCTCACACGACACACACACACACACACACACACACACACACACACACATACAACGATACGCCTGCGTGAACTTCACAAAATTTCGTGGACACTCGAGTGATATTTTTCGGCACGGTTTCTCGACAGACATCAATATTAATTCAACGCGTGCGGCCGAGGACGGACGGTTTTCGATTACCGTTCGCACAAACCCGTGCCCCGACGTGTACGTAACTCCGTAAATAATATTACTATCGGTGAATAGAAAATTAATACCATTTTGTTTTGTTTTTTTTATTCAAACCGAATTTTCATAGAGAGTGTACGACCTTTACTCACGAGAAATAATTTTTATATCGATGACAGAACTGTTTAGCCCTGAACAGAATTTTAAAAATCCGAATTCGTATCGCCTAGAAATGTATACGTATACCATTTAAGCTCCTACGGTCTAGATTTTTCACGGCTCTAGAATTTGGTGTTGTTTTAGAGTGGTATGGAATGCATTAAGAATGTAGGTACCCATATAATTATACGATTTTGTCGGAGGAAAAAAAAAGGTATGTTTTAACGGTGGCGAGACCAGGATTCGTCCGAGTTGAAGGTCCGAATATAAACAATTATTTCATAGGTAGACGAGAATGAAGGAGATACCATAATATTTTATCGAATTAACGTTTTATGATACGTATTCGCGTAATTATCAAAACAAAAAAACAAAACCTGTACTAAATCAAACACCATACAGTGATATTCAGTTCAACGTTTGTTTTAACATGTATGCGGTCCAAAGGGTTAGGATGAGGGTCGGATGTGGAGTTTATCCTACTCCGGTCACGGTCTACAAATTATAATATCCAGCAAAATCTAGATGGTTCAAATATGGATTTTTAGTGCGGGTCTTAACGGTTCAAGTTTGAAGATTTTCTTCAAACTTCGTTCTGAGATTTTTAAATTTCGTCCAAGTATGAACATTTCACACAAGTATTTCCCGCGTTTTACGCGTACATATTATAACGTACATTTATTGGATTCGGACCAGTGTACCGCGTATGCCGTAAGCAGCTGCCGTAAACCTCTTTTTATAAAATTTGAAATCTTTGATGATTCGCAAATATTTATTTAGGTATTGAGAATTTCGTTCGCATTTTGCATAAAGTCAATACAGAGTTGGTGCAGTTTATCAAATTGAGTTATAGTTACGTAAGAGGACAACACGACAGTCCGCGTTGGAGCAAAGATTAGGAACGTGATTGGCCGATAATGTTTCAGGTTATGTTACTTCATGCGATCGACCTATATTTTTCTAAAAAGATCGCAATCAAATGATCAGCACCGATTCCGGGTATAGATTATGTCGTATACGCCGATCTCTCTCGACACATACAACACGTACACATAAATAATTAAGTTAAAACATTAGATTTAACACTGGTGGCCAGTGGTGATCGAGTCACACGACCACCACACACTGACTGTTTTATTCTCCTCTCCTTTTACTTTTTATATCATTTGTTTTAACCTAATTACACATACTATTATTGCTTACGTACTACTTGACAATTGTTGTCTTATATTCTAAATGTTATATTAATTTGTTTTCTATTGCAAAATGTTTATACAGTTTTTGTTTTGTGTTATGTTTCCTATGTGCTAGATATTGTTTATGATATTTCTTAATATTACGTTGTACAATATTGCCTAATACTACAATTATAAATCCTCTAGAATTTTACAAGTTGTGTTTCAACGACCTCTCGTCGTAACTTACGACGTGTCCGTCCCTGTAAAACCATGTCACTCGAAACGGGACACTCGGAATTGGCGATTGTGTGTCCGTGAAAACGTAACGCGAACGCCGTCACGACAAACGCAGCGTTACTTAAATTATTACGGTAATAATATATTCCACCACCTTAAAATCATGTCCGGACGGTTTTGTTTTCGGGCAGTGTTTGTTCGAGTGAGTCGTGTAGGCTGGGCGTACTTGGCATTATTCTTTTTGAACGTTTCCGAGCACGTTTTTTAGACAACTCGCGGACATAAAAAACAAAACTATACCCATTCGCATACATAAATCACGTGCAGACGAGAAACGGGATCGTTTACGGAGCACGCCGGTGGTGGGATGTGACGTACGTGCGGTAAGTTTATTTTCGCTAAAGTTTCTTTTTATTTTGAACAAAAAAAAAAAAAAAGAATTAGAGCCAACGTCGATTTAATTGTCGCTAGGTACTACGGAACGTAGCCTGTGTGGTCGGCGTCCGGACACCACGTTTTGTCGACCTGCTTCGTGTACAAAATATTTTTACATTTTATTAGCCGGATATTCGGCGGCATCAAAACAATGAAATGTTCAAAGGGTACCGGTGTGGCCGGGATTATTTACCGCGTGACATTTTACCCCCCCGGTAAATTTTCACTAGTGAAATTTTACCTCCCGGTAAATAATCACTAGTGAAATTTTACCGGGGTTTATAAATACATTGGGGTAAAATTCCACTAGTGAATTTTTACCCCTGGTAAAAAATCACTAGTGGATATTTACCGGGGGTAAAAAATCACTAACGAATATTTACCGGGAGGTAAAATTTCACTAGTGAAAATTTACCGGGGGGGGGGGGTAAAATTTCACGGGGGTAAATAATCCCGGTTACACCGTCGATCGGGTAACGTGTTCATATCAGGTCTACTTATAACGGGTTCTATACATCGTCTCGGTATTATACATCATGTATTATCATCGTCCGTCGTGTCGGTGAAAATCGTAAACCGAGTTTGAATTTTTGTAAATTGTCGCGTTTCGCCCGCATATAGTCACCCGATTTAACCAAATTTGCCTTAAGTGAGCAAAACAATAACATTTATACCGTTGAAAACGATTAATTTCTGACCTCTTTGGTAGGTTATTCGTTTGTACGCTTTTCGTACATTATACGTAATATGTTATGCCATCGTGAATATCGTGTATCATCGTTAGTAACCGACCAAACGATATTTTATGAGATTTACATTTTGAGCTGTAGTTTAAAACGTCAAATCCTTATGCATGCCTGTCTATTTTCTAGCATTTCAATAATTACGACCCCGCGCCGATAACCATGGTCGATGGACCATCATTAGATACCTGGTTATTGATTAACGCCTGACAATTCGATCTGTACTTTTTGACGAGGCCAACACGTTTTTGGTGTTAAGTTTCTGGCGTGTTTACTTTTTGACTTTTTCGCTTCACTCGGAATCTATAAATAGTCAAATAGTGGTCCGATTTACCGGGTGAACCGTGTATGAATGTAAAATGTTAGTGACCCATTTTTCCGAGTGCATCTTTTATAAAGGTTAAACTATAGTGGCCCTTGTTGTTGTGAATAAAAAAAAAAAAAAGGATAATTATGCCTAGGCTCCCGGACGCCGAGCAGCCTAGTGTCGAGACGCTTTTTTCACTAATTACGATGATATGTCAAACCGCGAGTAATTTTATATTAGCTTCAATGTGACTACTATGATAATTTTCATTTGACATTTGAATCGTTTTTTGGCCGTATTCAAATTAAAATACTATCGCCTATAATTTATATTTTACGATAGTAAAAACCTACTCCGACTGTAGTAACAGCAGTGATCTGGATATTTTATAATATATCGGTGTATACATATATATATATATTTTTTTTTTCCCTAAAATGTGTAATGATTAATTTACTTATGTAAATGTTAAAACCTGATATGTTTAGATGGTTAGAAACTCCAATTTCACCAAGACGAGGTCCTACCTCAGTGGTGAATTGAGCCATTTTGTATTTATTTATGTATAAATATTACTTTTATTACTTTCATTTTATAATGTTTTTCATATAATGTAATAATTAATGTATGATAAAATGTATTGAACAACTTTTCTATGGCCAATAAATTTTTATCTTATCTTATCTTATCTTATATTAGGGTGCCCCTTATTTTTAAAGTCTCTAAATTCGAAGAGTGCCGCCCAGGAACCTTTTTCCTATTGGTCTAAAAATAAGATCTATAAAATTTGAGCTTTATACAACATGATTAACAGGGCGCGCTCTAAGCTCAAAGTTTAGAAAAAATGTAAAATTTTTTAGTTTTTTAAATATTATCGTGCAAGTTTTGGTTTTTTCTAAAAAGTCATAAGAAACTTTTTGTAGAATTTGTTATTTACTAAAAAAAAGTGTTCTTATAAATTTTTCGTACACTCGATATTTTTTTGTAAAAACTAAAAAAATTTGATGAAAGTAACATTTTGTGAAAAATCCCCGTTTTTAGGTTTTTTGCAATTATCTCTTTAAATATTAAAGACACAAAAAAATGTTATATCACTAAAATTCATCCAATTTATTTCAACTAAAATAAATGTAACTATACAATTTTATGTTGAGCTAACTCATTTTGATCAAATTAAGAAAACATATATAAATAACTAATTTTTCTGAAAAACAAATTTGATAAAATTTATATAATATAATATATTTTTTTTTGTGTACCCAACATACAAGTACTTACTTGATAATAGTTTATATTTTTACAATTGTACGATCCATGCAATAACATACGAGTACGAATGAGCACAGAAAGCAAACCGTGTAAAATCAGTGACGAAAATATAAAGTAATTTCAAACTTTTCATCATACACTGATTATTATTTATCCTAAGGTTTAACAAATCTTGTTCGTGAAATTCCGAACGACAAAACTCTTCTATATTGGTTCGGATTGTTCTTAATGCCGAGTTTTCAACCGAGATCGATCGTCGCGAAATCCGAGTTTTATCGCGATCAATCCTAGCTGTTTCTCCGGTATTCACACTTTTATCGTAACACACATTGTACAACATCATAATAATATTCGAACCCGACCTAACGCGTCGTACAACCGTGTTCATAGCTCGGTACGTACGTACGGGGGGCAGAGACAATGAAAAATAAATATTATTATTATTATCAAACGAGTGGGACGAAAATAACGAAAACCCTTATTGTCGGAGACCCGTGTCGTACGCACGAACACACTGTGCAGGTACGCGTTTGTGTTCACGAACACATATTTATATTATATACAATTATATATGTACACATATAATATGCGCGTGTGTAGAAACGAAAAATAATATAAATAAATAAATAAAAACGAGAAAATAATAGAGGCGAACTTGGGCGGGCGGGCGAGTCGGCGGGGGGAGGGTAGTACACGACGCGCACAAAAGACGACGGGGACAAACGCGTTCAGATACGACCCACACAAGGGTATCCGGTTGTTACGCGCGTTATTTCTCGGGTCTTTTGCTCCTCGAAACCCCCGGCCCCCCGCTACTCAGTGCACGCATTGCCTATTACGCCGCCGCCGCCGCCGCCACCGTCGTATCGGATTACGCGGAACACGCGGATTTTATTATGTTTATTATTATTATTATTATTATTTTTATTCTGTATTATCTTCGTTATCCGTCCGGGGTCAACCCGAGGTGCACCACGCTACGAGGTCCTTTCGCACCGGTAGCCGGCACACGTTTTCCCCCGGTCCGTTCCCAGTTTACCACTGCGTACCTACTACTATTATCATGAAATATTACAGCACACACGCCGAGAGTGTTGATAATATAATGTTCGAATGATAAACGATCCACACGAATTTTGGGTGGTTTGTGAGTTGAAATTCGTGTCGGAATCGCAATACGCCCATTTCAATTTCTCGATTAGAAAAATTGCCCGCTAGTGAGAATACGTCGTTTACGACGATTAAAAATATCGTATAACTCAACATTCGACCTGTATTTAATAATTGTAAACGTATCTTATACATATTTTTTATTTCGAATAAAGACATTTTAAAAATTTTAATAAACACCATCATGATTCCGCTTTTTTTGGTAAACGGGTTCTGCGAGTACTTTGAAATAAAAATATTTACTACACATACACACAAACACACACACTCCTATGGTTTAGGAAAAATAAAGCGAATAGAATTTTTACTTTTCGCGATTTTGTCATTCGCGATTTTAACTGGCACTCTATATATAGATTTTAAAAAAAGAGTTTTATATCTGTATTAAACAATTTGACAAAAAGTTACGTAATACATTTTAAAATACATATCCATAAAAAAATTATTTGTAAAAATAATTACATTTATACCCGGTATATAATCCGATTAAAACGATTTAGTTTACATATATAATATAGATAATAAAGTAAAAGTAATTTCGAGTATTATACGTTTGATTTTTTATTCTTACCTTTTTTTTTTTTTTTTTTTTTTTTTTTTTTGATTTCAAAAATCATTATACGATACAACATTGTTTAAAAATATGCATGTCACAATTAACTTTTTTTAAAATAATTTTATGACATATAATAATTTTATGATATTTAAATATTTTCATGATTATCATACAGCAATAAAAGTCATTTAGAAAATTGTTTCATTTACTTTTAATTATATGTTTGGCATAGTATTCTAAATATCGGTCTCCTCTTTTGAAACGAGACTTGAGGTGACATTATGTACGATATATATATAACACCAGATGCCTGGTGATCAATGTTTTTAGTGTCTTAGTGATATTCAATTCTAAGTTTTCAAGATTGGTCTTGACTTTGGCTGATAAGCAGATAACATATGGTAATCATTTGTTCATTTTGTCCGGCGAACGTCCGAACATTGAACAACCTTAGTTTGATCGATAAATCCTAGGTTTTACGATTTTATCTCGGTAAACCTTTGGATGTGTAATACAAAATAATGGTACCTTCAATGACTATTTGTATAGCTAGGGCTTTTACGAGTACTTGATGAATCCTAGAATGTACGAATATGTACGAATAAATGTGGGTAAATACACACACATTGACATTTAGATTTAATCGAATTTAAATGTCTGTCGATTTTAAATACATATTTGGTAAGGTTATTAAATATTTAGTTTAAGAGCGCTCCAAAGGCGCTTTCCGTTAATTACGACATTTCTTAGAAATTTTGGGGTTTTAATGCTGGAAACAGGGTTCAGATTGGATCATTGTTTGTTCGAGTTCATAAACAGAGGGGTAATTTTTGAAAAATTAATTGAAACGAGATGTTTTGTACACACATTAGTGCAAACGGACGATTGTGAATTCCACCGCTGTTTTTATTTCTCTATAAAAATAAATATCAACTCCACAGATACTTATTTTATACGACAATAATTATTGTAAAGAGAGTTGTACACAAACCGTTTGCGAATTTACGGTTAAATAATGCCGGTGGAATTAAAATTGATTTAGCGCCGGTGGAGTCAGAATTTATTTTTACATATCGTCGAAAACGGATCGGGGCTATTTTTTTATTTTTTTTTTGTTTACCAGGAAAAATAACCTACTAACCACCTAGAAATCGGTGGGATTTTCATCTGCCCGAGGCCTTGCGGACTTATACAGAGCGTGCCTCGTGTGCGACGCTGTGGTATTTTACTGCCCGACATACTGCAGTTCACACAGGCGTTGCACGACAGAAAAGAACGGCGAAAAATCTCGGGGCTTTCGCCTGATCGAGGACCGGCGGAGATCGCTGAGAAACCAGCTCCTACGCCGCGGAGAGAGCCGTTCGCGGACTCGGCGCCGAGTCACACGGTGTACGTATATCAGACGGAGTGTCGAGAAACGCACGTTGTTCGACCGGCATTTCTCATGTGCCGAGTGTGAGCTCGCGACTTTTGAATCGTCGACACGTTTTAAAATCGTAAACTTTTATATTACTTTATAGAACTCGAACGTTACCCGACGCCGTGTTGCGATAACTTCTGAATCGGCCCGCTCACAGCGACACCCGATATGAATTCGTTACGAGAGAGTGAGGAACAGGTGCTGAGGGAAACCGTCGGTGTGTTCGTGTGAGCGTGAGTGTATACAAGTTTGTCACTGTGGGATCGCTAAAAAAAAAAAAAAACTCAAAATAAATAAATTCCTGCAATCACAGCGTACAATAATATATAATGTACAGACCTGATTTTCCATCTGCCGCGGTTTCGTTCGCTCCGCTATTGACGTTGATATTTTAATGCGTTTTACACTTATTAATTGAAATTAATTATTACTCCATTACCGTGTGGAAAATCGTCTGCTGTACAGTTATTTAATATTTACGTTTGGCCGTATTTCACGTAAAACACCGCGTGGAATTAATGGAAACGGAACGAATTGTTTATTAATACCTGTTCGAAAGGCGATAGGTAACTTCCCGTGTTAATGAACGCGTACAATACATATTTAATAAAATCTAATCCGGCAGTTGTCTTTTTTTCCTTTTTTTTTTTTTTTTTTTTTACCTCGCAATACCCGTTTTGATTTCTTTAGTTCGCGGGACGCGGCAGGTGCGCCCGCCGCGGAAGGTCACAGACGTCGTGGTTCCGTAAATCACGATATTTATTGTATATTAGTTTCGGAATAATTAGGAGTCCATATTGAACTTGATTGCTTATTTAAACCGTACATATTTTACAGGGGCGAACGACAATGCGATCGATTCGAGACAACCGCCGTATTCTTTCATATTAAAATGACGGCGAAATATAACATTTTCAATAAAACGTAATTAATGTTCGACAAACATATTACAGTGCACCGATATTGTAGGATATCACCGAAAAATGTTCGCCGGTGACGACGGACGTACGAGAAAGTCTTATATTATGCCGACATATTAAAAAAGCGAAATGAGAAAATCTCACGTTGCATCCATAACGAAAATACTTCTTGAATCAGCGTGAACTTGTGTTTCGCGGAGTGTTAGTTTTTTTGGAAAGTTAAAAACGAATAGATATTTAAGTGTATATTTTTAGGGTGTATCATAGATATGTACACAATGAGACTTGACTTTGCGTCATAAACTTCGGATAATAGAATAAATTTGTATTTGTTTGTTTAATTTATTTTTTACATTTTTATTTATATTTTACATAGGTTTGTATGAGGAATGATAAATTGACTCTCCACGGCGGAAACAAATCAACACGGGACTACCACAGAATTGCCGTCCAAGACCAGGACGAAGATTTAGACGCCATCGGGATCGAATTGTTCAAATTAAATCTCAACAAATGACTAACTACTTAGCTATTGATTATTATATTATTATTTAAATTTACTGTGGTTCAAACAAAACATGTAATTATATTCATGCATATGGATAGAATGGAAAATTTTATTGTAAAATTAATTTTTAAAAACTATTAAACCTAGATTTATATGAAAAATAAAACTTTTATGTTATTGATTTTTAAGTTTTTTTTAGTTTTATTTTATAGTGACCATGACATAATAAAATATTGTCAAAGATAATAATTTTGTTGGAATTTTTTTTTTATTAAACCAATACGTTCAATATTACGACCAATGCGAGATTATAAATATTTAAATATTAATTAATCTCTTTGATTTTGATGTGAACTTGTTGAATTTTTATAAACTGAGTACCTTTATTTCATTTAAAGAGATAAGGTGAGAGAGAGAGAGAGAGAGAGAGACATTTTTGCCCGCTATTTCCTAGTACTGTACAAAATATATGTTCACTTATAAAACGATATACGATCGGAATTGTTCAAAGCAATCTATTATGGTACCTATTGACGCTTAAAAATCCTATTTACGAATAAGACAATAAATTACAAGTGCAGTTATTGCAACAATGCAATCATCAATATCGAATGTAGTGATTTTCAAACATTTTTATTGTTTGTCGAACAACTAAACGTCGAAAATGCATTATTTATTATTACATAATGATAAGTAATTTTTAATGAATCGAAATAGAAATGAATTGAGGTCAACGAATTAAAATTCCAACGAACTTAGTTTAGTGTATGGGTTTTTCAAGTTCAAATTGACTGGCTGTCTGTTGTTCACACGAATATTAACTGTTTTCGAAGTGAGTAATACAATTTTTACTTCACATTCCATTATTTGCACCCGATAAACGTCAGCATAAAATTGTGTTTACTTCAGCGATAATTAATTCGAGTGACTCAAAAGCAGTAGCTGTCGAGGTAAAACGTAAAAAATTTGCCAACGTCGAGACGAAATAGAATGTTTGCGCGCTCGTGTTTTCATACCAGAAGTCTGTAAATAAAGCTTCTGGCACCATATTATACGCTTGTATCTTACGGTTATTGAAGTCTTCACGAATCTCAACAGATATCGGGCTGTAAAAATACCGTGAAAACGGTGATAAAATGCTTCGATGAAGTGTATACCTCAATAACATTGTGTAATGTTGAAAACGTCCCTGTCGATTCTACGTCCGAATAAAACCGATCATTTATTTTGGAAAAAATAAAAAATTATGTCATATAACGACATTCTGTAATGTATACATGTAAAATATTATTAAATTATTCATCACGAAACGGAACGAGACCGAGTTACTCGCGTATTATTGTTTTTTTTCATACGCATTTTGCACATTCTTAAAATGAAACGTACACGTCAATACAGTCAATTATTGCATAAAATTATTAATTCCAACACTGTGCGTAGATAATTAGTCGGCCAGTACTATCGCGTTTTCACTGAATATATCAATTTCCCGCCCGCGCGGTGCTAGACTCGTCGCCGTACCCACACATCATATCGTTTTCGTGAAACGTGTTCACGAATGAAATTTTACGAGTCTACGAGTCTATTCCATACGAGTAGTATTCACTACCACGCGTCAACTCGACCGATTCGTTTCATACACAACGCGAGAGGCGAAAATTCTATCGTTCTTTGTGTTTCGTTTTACTTTTTGCGATTTTTACATCCCGAGATTTAACGCGGTCAACCGCGATATAATTCTTTGCCGGGTCCGACGATATCACGGGATTACTCTCGGAGAGGGGGGGGCGTCGCTGTTTGAGTGACGTTTTCCCGGTGGACCACCCCGCCAGCTAATCTCATTACAATACTAATACGTACTGTAAGTGTGCTATGTGATCCTCGTGTACACTTTGACTCTTGTTAATTCTCCTATTCTCACCTATTCAACACACACACACACACACACACACACACACACACACACACACACACACACACACACACACATACGTTGATTAATTCTATACTTCGGATTATAATTCAGATAAAATGGTAATAGATATAGTGTATTTTTACTATATTGAATACTATTTCGTAATCGAATACGTTTTATTAAGATAACTCCTTTTCCTCTCTCTCTTTCTCTCTCTCTCTCTCTCTCTTTCTCTCTCTCTCTCTCTCTCTCTCTCTCTCTCTCTCTCTCTCTCTCTCTCTCTCTCTCTCTCTCTCTATCTCTCTCTCTCTCTCTCTCTCTCTCTCTCTGTCTCTCTTTCTTTCTCTTTCTGTCTATCTATTTGTATGACTAAATATATAGAGAACATCAGGCAAATGTCGAGATAATATTATGCATTTAAACTACGGCATCGAAATTCTCTAGTTTCTGAAGAATGGATGTTTTGAACCTTTAAACGTTTTTATGCGTTCGTAATGTTTTTGCTTTTAATACTCGTTCTGCAGATAGTATAGATGCGGGAACAAAAAGTCGTCAACGCGACCGCATGGGTGCTGACTAAGAGCTGTCATTTTTTTGAGTTTCAACCGTACACTCTGGTTTTGGAAGTTGATCTCCGGGCCACGAGTTCAATCAATTAACCGTTTTCCGAATTTACGTGAAATAAAGGAAATGAATACACGCAAGCGTAAGTTTTGGAGGAATAGAAAGTCGATGACAAAAATGGAGTGAAAAAAAATGTTGACGAAAAAATTAATTTAAAAAAATGTTTGAACAAAGCAATACAGAATAAGAAATACTGTGAGTTTTTTTTTGCGAAAGACAGTGGTTTTATTAAGATTTGATTTTAAACACATGATGTCTGAAATGAAAAACACCGCCGATTCGGCTTGTAATCAATCGTCTTACACGGGTCCTTTAACCATAAACACGACCTTTGAGAATACGTGTTCCTACGAGGTGCTTCGCGCTAAATTCAAAACTTTATGCAATCCCGCAGTGGACGTTATTGATAGTAAATCGTTTTCGATTCCGCGAACTTATTTCAAAACGTCTCCCGGGCGGCCGTCGTGGCGTATTTTAGGAAACCGGCAAAGGTCGTCGTCTCTTTGGGTGTCTAATTATTGCTGTAATCGCTTCCGCGTACAAGACTGTTCGGCAATGACAACGCGTACTATATCGACATAATTCCCGGCGCGCTCGAATTTCGATTAAACGACGATTTTTTTTTCGTACCAGCCTCAGTTATAACAATTACGATCGCGTAATTGGTTTCATCGTTTCACTCGGTCACGACGTACGGAATCCTTCGACTCGTGGGGATTATAGATTAATATTATAGTTTCGTTCGTTCGACCAAGATTTTACAGACGCGGCTACCGATGTTGGAAAAAAAAAAAACGACCGAGATCATAGCGGTTGTGTCTTGCGTTTTTATCGTTCAATGTGATCGTTAACTCTCCTTAACACTTGTGTACGTTTGTGGCGAAAATGATTGATCGAACACTTTGCACGAGTCTATCGAATCGGGTCTTTCAGTCCGCCTCGCAGAACACGATAAAATCGTTTTAGATTTTCTTTGTGTTATTGTTTTTCACGATTTTCCTCGACTTATTTCGCAGGCTCCGCTTCGTGTCTCCGGAGTGTTTTAAAATGCGGAAATCTTGTTTGGTCGTACTTATACCCACAGCATTTCGCATACAGTTCGGTAAATCACGACAAGAAAGCAAATCGACGGGCAAAACGATCATATTCCCGTGAACGATGAACACCGATATAGGTCTACAATTCAATATAATATATGTGTATATAATATATCGGACACATATATATATCCTGAGTCACGATTTTTGAATTTTTGTTAGGATAATTAGGTAGGTATATGAGTAAGGTCATATTCAATTTTCAGAACTTTTTGTCACATATTTAAAATTATATTACATAAAAACTTTCAAACAATTTGGTAAATTAAAAGTTCTATATTTAAGTCAAAAGTGCTATAATTGTTCTGAAAATGCTGTCCAATATAAAAAAGTATGTATTTGGTATTGGATAAAATTTTCAAGTTTCTAGCTTCAATACTTTTCGATTTATGACTAAATACCTAAAATCTGAACGGTGAAAATCTCGTTTACGGCGGATTTTTACCGATTTTACCGTTTTTACTCAGTTTTTCGATTGTTATTCTTGATTACTGGAAAAACTATGGAGATTTTGGAAAAATGACCTCTCTAAACTCTAAAGTACCATCTCAGTTCAATTTCGAATCTAAAAAGTTGCTGGACGAAACTTTTGGACAAGGATTTGTATACGAAAAAGTGTTTACAGAAAAAAAAAATAAAAAAAAATAATAATAAAAAAAAAATAAACATCATTGCAAAACCATAAGATCCTTCGCTTCACTCAGAATCTAAAATGGAATTTTAAAGTGCACAAAACACTATTTTTAGGGCAAACGCATTGTTTATTGGTTTTAAAAAAACATTTAAAAAATCCTAGGCCACTTCCGGTTGACAATAACCTATAGTGGGCGAATGTAAGTTCCTACATGAGAGTAGCAGGTACACAAAATAGATACGTTAGTTCCTACACGACGAAAAAAGGTACACATGTAAGTTCCTACACGATAAAAACCAGGTACGTATGTTAGTTACTGCGGAAAGGGTTAAATACGTATATTATACACAATTAAATATGTATATACGAATTAAAAAAAACAAATATATTATGATGATTAAAAAATGTAATAAAAAAAAAATAGGTAATGAAAAGTCGTAAATATTGTGTATGTCAAAAAATATAGATTATACAATAATTTATCTTTCACCCTACGTCGAGTCGGGATACTATTATCAGCTTTTAGCTTGTCGTATTTTCCCGTAATTTTGTATACGTTTTGCTTTAAATGAAGTATATTAATTGAATGTATATTAGTAAGCTACGGGTTGACACATTATTATTAAAACGATACGTCTGTGTATAATATACATATTTAACCCTTTCTGCAGTGTAGGAACTAACATACGTACCTGGTTTTTACCGTGTAGGAACTTACATATGTCCGTGTAGGAACTAACGTATGCAATTGTTTACCTGCTATTCTCGTGTAGGAACTTACCATTCCCCCCTATAGCGATGTCTAATGATTGATTAAATATTGTGCTATATATAAGAAATAATTAAAAATCTTGGTTTATTTTAGAATAAGACATGTTTTTAATAATATACGAAAATAAAAAAATAATAAATATAATATAAAATAATAATAGAACAAAAAAAAAATTGTGTACCAATAGCAGTCGCGTATTTATTTTTTTATCAATCGCCCTATAAATATAACCTAGGTATGTGCTACATATGGTAGCTAGGACAGCAAAGACATAAAATGTGGTACTTCATTGCAGACTCGTATGCAATATGATTCCCACCGTTCATGTATTGTGTTTTTTGGTTTAATTATCTTATATGATATTTATTTTTTTTTATATTTCCAAAGTCATTGACTCCGACGACGGACGTACGGTCACACCATGATGACGTCGTGCATCACACGTGCTTGTGATGTTATAAACATGGGTACACGGCGACGACGCCACACCACGACGACGCGTGCGCGACCAGCAGAACCGCATTCGTCTGGTCGCCTCGAAATCAGAGCAAACCGACTCGTTACGTGAGCTCGAACATGGGAACGTCGTCTGCAGTGTCGGTTTTTCCATATGGCGTTTGAATATTCTCGCACGTCGTGTGTATTCTCGATTTTCGACCCGTCGTCGGTAATGTAGGTAGATCGCAAGGAACCGGATCGATGTTCCCGATGATTCGCGATTTCGCGGTGTGCGCCGTTTCAGTTTATCGTTCACCACCATCAAGGCATCGATCACGAATCATAAAAATAGAATTATTCGTTTTTAAACGCAAAACTTCGAGACAGCGTTCCCGTGGACGTCTTCCGGTGGACGACACCGAGCGAAATCAAATGAAATTAACTTTTGCCCGAGCGTGTTGTTTGTACGAGTAAAGCGTCGAGGAATTTCATTATTTGCCCGCTCTGAAATTTCATCGTACCGTTCAATATGTCCATTTTAAAATGTACCTACGAGTAAAATATGTTTTCATTTCCGCGTCATCGAGGAATCGTAAATTCACCGAATTGTTTTCGTCCGGCATCGATTTCGTTTGCGCGTTCACGTGTTTTGCGTTTTTTCGATTTACCGTTTCGGCACGACGAAAACGCGTAGGTATATTACGAGATCATGACGTTATTTAATAAAGGCGTTGCGTGTTTTCGGTGTCGCATTGTTTTTTTTGCGAGTTGATTTTTGTCGATACGAGCGTTCGAGGAAAAAAATAACGACGACGTATATCTGAGTACTCGGGTTTTTTTTTTGTATTTTATTAGAGCTTTTTTTACGTTCAAACGGCTTTCGACTTCTGGCGGTGACGAGAAAAAATTAATTCCAACGTTCGGACGTCGTTACTGCCGTTCACAATCGGTGTTTACATAGTCAGAGCTAGAATAGGCACACAAACACGGACGAGAGGTAATATACTATAACGACGAGTCGGTATCGGATTATTTTGCACAGTGACGAAAAAATAGGATAAAATTATACGTATTACAAATTAATTAAGAATATTGTCGCTTCGAAAAACCGTCGCTGTAAAAAAAAAAAAACTCATTTCTGACTTTTATTATCTGAAATACGATTCGGAAACACTTTTCGATTCATTGGAACCCGTCTCTTTATGATCCGAGAAACAGTTATTTTGTTCAAACGATAAATCGATATTTTATCGTTCACCGTCAACAACAAGAACCATTATACCATCGAACTTTCGAATCCGCGAATTTCTCAAGCACTGCACAGTAGTACCACGAGTAGCACGTGATGTGACAAACTCTCAAAAGCACCCTGCGTCACAGGCAACTCATTATCAAGTTATCAACAACATTCATCTCGACAAGACGTACAACTAGGGAAGTCAAACCGACAGCAAGATAAACCGCGTGATTATTCGCTGTCTTTCGGTGTAATACAATGATGTAAAAATCATCCGTCGTTTCCAAGACGAATTGTGATGATTTTTTTTTCTTTAAAGATTTCTCTCAAAAATCGTCTGGATTTTTTTTGTATATTGCTACAAGAAAAATTAAATTTTAAAAATTCAAAATTTCAAACGATTATACACACTCTTCAATGAGCCATTGCAAATTGAATCTATATTTTTTATAGTTCAAACATGTTTTTGTTTTTTATTTCATGCTTACTCAAAGTCATTGATTTAGTTGTTACGCCGCGTCGAAGTACTATAAATTGTGATAATGTATGGCTCTATAATTGAATGAAAATACATAAAAAATACTAGATGAAAAAGAAATTTAGATTTTCTTACTTAACATGCATATATTAAAGGAATTAGTTTTCTTACTAAAGTAAAATAACACGTATATTTTTACATCTTTTTGTTTAAAATGATTCTAAATATTAATAACGAAGTGGAGTAGAAATGTAATTAATAATAATAATAATAATAATAAGGTAATATAATTAATATTTCATAATGTTTTTAACTTGAATTCATTTTATGAATGATTAAACGAAATGAGAGACTAATTATATCAGAAAAATTAACTACAAGTTTGTTTGAAATTTGTTTGAAAGTTGTCTTTAAGAAAATGAGATGACTCCGAAGAAAACGTATACACGCGCATTGGTGTATATTAAAATCGTGTAATAAAGGGGACAAAGTCAAAAGAAAAAAGTTGAGAGTAGATTAAGGACCATTATTGTTGTATAGGTTGTATACGCTTTCGAGTAACTTTTTACCGACTCTGTGGTAAAACAACGAATTAGAGTTCAAATTTAATTATAATACGAGATGGGTTAGAGTCAACATAAAATTAATGGGTAAAATGAATTTTTATTATGTGTTTTTATATTCACACAACCTTATCATATTGTAATAGTTAGTGTCTGAAGTGATGTTGATTATGTACTTTCTTGAAATTACATAAAAGTTTTTGAGAATTTAATTCATAACGTCGTCCTTTAGTTCGCAAAGCCGAGCTAAAAGTTAAAGACATATTGTAACGAATAAAATGTTATTTAGTTTTACACGGACGTATATTTAATATTTATGTATTAATATTTATTTTGTTTGTTTATTACGGAACAAATTCCAATTACATTTTAAATATACAAGATGTTAACACAGTTACATGAAAATTAATAATTTATAAATAAATAAAAAAATAAAAACAAAAATAGGTGTACACATATTACATGTAAAACATAAATAATTGAAAAGTAAAATCAATAAATACACGAAGAAAGGTTTTTAATTAGAGAGTAAAATAAATCTTTATTCTTTATAGAATTTCCAATAGACATTAAAATATTAGATGGAGAGAATAACATATATTTCGTTGATGTATTTGGTAGATAGAAAAGTAGTTTATGTCTTGAGTTCTGAGAGTTTATTTTAAACGTTAGTCGTTCAATTAGTTCAGGACAATATATATGATATTGTTTAATATCGTGTGGAGAAATTTTAAATGTAATAGCTTAACGATTTATATTAACTATAAATTGAAATTTTATATCAGAGTTACTGTTATAAAAAACTGTTATAGAAAAAAAACTGTTATCATAACGTATTATTGATTATCACGTTGTGTCGTGTGCGAATCAAGCTATGACATCGTGAAACTTAGAATAAAAAAAAAAAAACTCATTCCACTAAAAAAAGTCGTAAAGCGACGCGATAATTATGCGAGTGACTCGTGAAATTTCATTTGGTTTGATATTTTTAGTTTACAGGTACAAGCGGGCGCGTACACAAAAAATATTTCGGGGAGAGGTTTAAAGTCGTGACATTTTCATATTTTTCATACCAAATTTTCAAAAATCTTCCTCATTGAAAAACTTTCCTGCAATTTGAGAGGCGGGTTAAATCCTAAAACCCCTCCTTGTGTAGGCGCCTGGGCATACGTGTGAGTTTTGATTTGTATTACGCGCGATTTGTTACACACTATTTAAATATTGATTTCATACCGATACTGACAATATTATAATAATTGAACACAACGTCTTTGTAATAACGCACCGTCTAAGAAATCACACGCGTACGATATTACGATTGTAACCGTTTGATAAACCGTCGCGTCGTAAATAGTGTTCGAGACTTTTTTTTTACCCGTGTTGCGTTTTTGCCGTCCTGTAGGTTAGACACTAATTAACCTGACGCCAAACAGTGTCTTTTACCGTATCTCAGAACGACGAGATATTTGTTTTTCCCCTTCATATTCGACAAGAATAAAATTTAGTTGATTTGTTTTTGTTTTTAACGCGTAATTTTGATCTTGTGCTTATTTTGCCACCGATTCTAATACCCATTTATAGTAATAATATTAATAACGATACCGATACAGTGACATAAATTTTACGTCCACAACGAAATGTTAAACGCAAACGTTTACAGCCACTACTACTACTACTCGTACTATTACTATTATTACTATTACTATCAGATCTCGGACGGATAATTGAAATTCAGACGGTACAACGTTTCATGTTGTGTAATGTCCTGTCGGCCGTCGAACAAACGTATACGTATCTCTAACCGGCCGCGAACTGATAATTGAATATCGAATGCACGGGACAATGAATCACGGCCGATGAATCTCTCTCTTGCGCGCGCGTGTTAATTGCCATTTTGACCCCTGCGCGTGTCGTTAATATTTCATAAGCGAATTGAAAATAATATTAATGGAGAAAAAAAGCCACAACTCGCGTGCACGTTTAGAGAGAGAAAGAGAGAAAGAGAGAGAGAACGAGAAAGAACGAGAGAGACGTCAACGGGTAAACAGTTAGCTCGTATAGACGTAACGGATATTATTATTGTTATTTGACTAATAACAATAATTATAGTGCAACGTTGTCACGAAAACCTTTGTGCTACACTGCGATGGATCGTCCGACGTCGAGATAAAAATATATTCATAGCGTTTTATCGTCTATCGTCTCGGCGTCCCCGACGCCGCACAATCTCGGCCTCTCTATAAACTTTACGAGATCACCGGCGAAATCCGACGTGGCACGTAGGCTTATGACTAAATAAAACACACGCACAGTTGGCAGAAAATATACGTTTCCGACACCCTAAACGACTGTCAGACACAGTTGGGGGGGAATCGAATGCGACAGTACTGTATTACGTGAATGCGTCCGGATCGAGGCGTCGACCGATTTAGATATGAAAAATCATCACAAAAATCATATCACAAAAAAAAAAAACTTAGCATATTAAAAACGAAACAAAACAAGTTATTTCTCAAAAAAGAAATATTTTATCGCATTAATAACTTGATTAAAATAATAATTGTCGTTTTAAACAGGGCTTATTTTAAAGTTTTTTTAGAATTGCGCAAAAATAACGCCCCTCTCACACTCCCAAGAAATTATTCCTTGTGTATAAACACATATAAATAAAAAATATACTTTTAAACACACACACACACACACACACACACACACACACACACACACACACACACACACACACACACACACACACACACACACACTCACACACACACACACACACACACACACACACACACACACACACACACACATACACACACATATATATATATATATATATATGTTACGGTAAATGATGTTAAATGGAAATTAACGTAATTTACCGGTTATTAACGTTATTTACCAAATACACAGGTAATTATCGTTATAAACCGGGAAATCACATCAATGACCAAATACACAGGTAATTGTTGTTATAGAACAGATATACACGTGAATCTCAAATACCTACGAGAATTTTAAAAAAAATGCATAATTATTTTTTATTTGTTTTTACAATTTGTACTCCCATGACATTTACTATTACATAATTTTTCAGCCCCAAGGCAGGCACAACGTTTATTATTACAACCAGTCTTGCAATGGCAACGCTGGTATAGGCCCAGTGTCCACCTTATCTGTAGCCGATAATGTTTTATTGATTTACCCAATTAGTACCACAATATTAGTTTAGCGATCATTTTATCATTGCTCGTTGGACATTATTTTAAAATAAAATCAACATTTCCTAAATCATACGGTTATTAACGTTATTCACTAGAAAATAACGATAATTCCCTCATTCATAGGTAAATAACGTAAATAACTGGCGAATAACGTTAATTTCCTATATAACATCATTTACCGTAACATATATATATATATATATATATATGTTACTGTGAATGACCGCAGTTGGTGAATGCTGACAGTCACCGGTTAATGTCGTCTTACTCCAAAGTCATTGGTGAATGTTGACTTATTGATTAAATTTGTGATCTTAGTAAACATTCACTAGTGAATGTCGACATTTATACAACGATATTGGTGAATGTTGGTAATGCCAATATTATTTAATCTAATTTAGGAATAACGGAAGGGTCACAATTATAAAACAGTATCTTATACTATCTAGTACCTATGTTGTATAAAGTATAGTACAAATTGATAATTTTGATAAAATGTTTTGTTACATACTATCTAGTACCTATGTAGTATAAAGTATTGTACAAGTTGATAATTTCGATAATGTGTTTTATTGCCTTACCCAACTACTCTTATTATATTTGGATAACCTCCATGTTATGCTGTCTTGCTATAATTTAGTGTGGTATTGTCATTCAACGTACCTAGTTATATATTTTTATTTTAAATAACATTTTAAGTGATTTTTTTTTTTTAATGGAAAACATGAGCGAATTATTTTATAATAAATTTAATGATTTAATATCTAAAAAAAGAAATGATAATTCTTAAGCTACCAAAAACGGTGTTATAAATCGATTATACACCAGAAACCAGTTTTCAGTGTGTAAAGTAAGTAATATTATAATATAATAAATGATATGTGCAAATACGTACCTATGTCAACATCAACCAAAATCTTGTTGTGTATGTCAACATTGACCAAAATCCTAACGTAAATGTCAACATACACTAGTAAATGTCTGTATTATTTTAATTTTTCAACATTCACCAATTCGTTAGGTGTATGTTGACATTCACCAGGTGACTGTCAGCATTCACCAATTGCGGACATTCACAGTAACATATATATATTATACCGATATACGCAATCTATAAAGCGTGGTTTACACGGTGCTAGTTTACTAGCAACTAGTGAGCTAGTTCAGCGTGCTAGTAAACTAGCAAACTATTTCGATACTACTAAACTAGTTTGCGAGTTAAGTTAAAATATTTCAACTTTACTAGCAAACTAGCGCGCTATTTTATCCGATGCGAGTAAAAATAGTATCATGTAATTGGGAAATAGTTGTTAATTTTGAACTATAAAAATATAGTTTAAATATAGTTTAATATAGTTTTTTTTATAGTAGCTTGTATTTCCCCGGCAGTGTGTGTGAAAACAACGGCAGTGAGTTTGTGATAACTAGGGAACGGATTTTAATTTAAATAAATATTTTTATGTAGTAATAGCATCGGAAAGTTTTCGATATATGTTTACGTTTTATTTAATTTCAAGTAATCTGATGCTATTTTTATTTTAAATATCACTGATAACACTAAAAACGATACCGAATATTCATTATTCAGATATTATAATAAGTTTTAATTATTTATTGTTTCTGTTAATTTTCTTGTTGAATATAATCATAAACAAATTCATGATGAGTCAAGTGAAGTGGAACAATGATGATATTTTCCAATTTCTCGATGTATACGAACAATATCCAATATTATGGAACATTAAACATACTACTAGTATACTACTAGTATACTAATATCGTGTATATGAAATAACTATTTTACTATGTACTATAGTGAGATGGTAAGATAGTATGGTATTTCACTAGTCGCTAGTAAACTAGAATCGTGTAAACTACGCTTAAAACACACGTGACCTTCCTCCTCAAGTATTATTATTACTTTTTATCGATAAACAGTCTATATCGTATCATAGTATTATTTAAATTGTAAAGATAGACAATCCGATTACGACAACTTCGATGCTACGCTAATCTAAAATCCCGGAAATCTCACTGTTTATATTACGAGTATGTAGGTTTATTTTTGTGAATAAAAACAATATTCTAAATATAAATCTATATTAAATAATGTATAGACTATTTTAACAAAGCATATTATTAACATTTTTTTTTCCAATATAAATCACCACACGGGGACCGAACTGTTTGCACATTGCTTAATCCCTAAACATTGCTTAATCCCAAAACATTGCTTAATCCCAAATATTATTAACATATTAATATGAGTTACAACTGCGCGTTTTTTAAATTAGATCTGCGCATTTTTCAATTAGAGTTACGCAAAATGTGTTAAAACGCACGTTAAAATAAGCCCTGGTTTTAAACCTATTAACGAAACATTGTTTGAAACAGTTTGCTCAACATTAATTAATTTTTCAAAACTGTTGATTGTAATAAACAATAACACACACATACACACACACACACACACACACACACACACAAACACACACATACACACATAGGTACACACTCATTTGTATATGATGATAAATATGGTGTAACAGGTCTATTGACATAAGCTAAAACTTTTGTTTCATTTAATGTTTTCTTTTTTAAACAAATATCATATGTGCAGGTACTAATATACATTGAACAAAACAATTCAGGACAAAAAGACGCGTTTAGAAAATATTCGGATATAAAGCCTCGGGATATATAGTAATATTATAGTTGTGCAAACAAAAAATATGTACCTGTTTGCAAATATATGTATAATATTATTTCGACTTTGATAATAATACTAATACGTGATACTGATTTTATTTGTCGGACTTTGATTTCGTCAAACCATTATCGGACGAAATTTTTCGACCAAGACAGTTGGAGATCATTCGCCCTAATCGTATCGTCGTACTAGAAATCGGTATTCAAACAATTTATATTATTTTACACGCATTATGTTTCATTCCTTCGAAGTATGCGTTCATCGGCGTGCTATTGTGTGTGTGTGTGTGTGTGTGTGTGTGTTACAGAAACGTTATGACCGTGCGGGGCGTCTCGTGTTCTCCAGAAACGAATGTTTTCAACAACGGGGTTTTGACGGTCATTTCTCGGTTTTTTGTTGTTGTTGTTGTTGTTTTTTTACTCAAATTTTCTCCATTCCGCCCGTCCGACCGGTAATTATAGTATTGTTACGGAACACGCTCTACCGCGAGCGCGCGCGTATATTATTCGAGACAACTATCACAACACATTATGTACGCGGGCTCGCGGGATTTCGGAACCACCGAGTCCGCTCGTCCGACACACCGCCACTTAAAAAACGCGTGTACTCGAGTGTAAGTACGCGTGCAACAATAGTAGTGTGGCGGGACGACAGTGACTACCATGCGAACGGGGGTGGGGGATCTTTCTCGTTTTATAATTACCGTGTTTCCCTCGTTACTCTCGTCCGTCCCGCCACACATTCCGTCAGACCGATAAACGCGTCGTGCTCAAAGTGAGTCGAAAAAGAAGATGAAAAAAAAAAAAACAAAAAACAAAACTATACCCGATGAAAATCGTCCCTTCGGGCGACCGCGAGAGTATCGTACCTCCTTTACTGCCGGACAGCGGCTCTGGCTCGAATCCGTATAACCCACGTGTAATTACCGTCCGACACGGGCGAGCTTCTCTTTTTTTCTCTTCTTTTATTTTAATATTCGTCTAATAATGTTTATACAATATTCGTCGGAAACGCCCTCGGAACGTCGGCCGCCGCGGCGGTTGACCCAACGTATAATCTTGTCGTCGGAAAACCTATTATAACATGATTTTAGTGTACGTTACCGCACTGTGCGGCGCCCGAAAACGGGAAATCGGCGTCGTCGTCCGGGAGAGATGGAATGAATTCAAAAATATTAATGCGCGATGCCGTTTGGATTTATCAAATAATAATGTTACGTTACGACGGGGCCCCAGAGGTGTTGAACGCGCGCGTCTCGATCGAAACGCGTCCGTTGCACGTGCAATGACACGCCCACGACGCGTATAAAACGAAGTAATAATATAATAACAATAATAACAATATAATGGAGTGTGTGTGTGTGTGTGTGTGTGTGTGTGTGTGTGTGTGTGTGTGTGTGTGTGTGTGTGTGTGTGTGTGTGTGTGTGTGTGTGTGTGTGTGTTCGTACATGGGCACGAGACGTACAGCACGACCACCGGTTATTATTTTAATAAATTGTCTAAAACAAACTGCGACGTCGATAATTATAATGAAATGTATTTGGGTAGAGCCCGTTTCGTACCAGTTTTGTAGACCCGTTTAGGCTAAAGAATATCGAATCGTAACCAGCCCGTTAAGGTTTGCACATCGATTTCTATTTTACCAAGCTTAGGACTGCCATTGGCATAGTTGAAAATGCTGATCCTTAATTTTATCAACACGCTGTAATATCTCTACTTTTTTTCAGTCTTTATAAACAATTTGTAAAATTTCTCTGTAACTAAGAGTATAATAGAGAACAAATTCGTACTATTTCATTCGTTGGTTAAAAGTCAGATATATTTAAACACGAGCAGCGTAAAACATCTGTTGAATTATCTCAATAATCATCGAGTACGTCAATTGAGGTATCTGTCCATTTTTATATTGTATAATAAGTAGGTCGTATAATTTCGTCTGTACAATATTATAATATCGTTTAAATGTTATATATGAAATTAAATTAGAAAACGTCATCACTGGGTGTATTTTACCTCAAATTTAAAACTCGTGTTCATTTTTTTCCTCGTTCTTTTTCCACCACATATACTGTACATAATAAGTTTACGAAATAGGATCTCATATCATAGATCGCAAATTTTTTTCAAAAAAAAAAAAAAAAATGTATGTATCGATAGATCTCGCTGGAGAGCATTCTGTGCTTTACAGCGGCCCAGTGTCGTAGCACAGAGCGAAGATATATATATATATATATATATATATATATATATATACAGGAAAATGGCGGTTTTTTTTTCTTTTTTACTTTTTTATATGAAGAACGGCCGAATTTACCAGTTTTTCGCTTTCGCAATACCGCGTTGAGTTGCGACCATTTGCGCATGGTTGCAGCGGCGGCGGCTAACAAAACTAGTAACTACTAACTACTGTAAGTTCATTTGCTCGCTATCCGCCGTGCAGCTCGTAGCCTCGTTGTTATATAACTTGTATCATTTCACAGATTTTCACTCGAAACTTCATGAGAACATCATTATATTCGTTTGAACAATTTCACTTAGAATATCGAAATTTGAATTAAACAGACATTGCATTTAAGGTCATTTTTATGTATTTCTGACGAAAAACGATTAAAAATCGCATGTTTTTTAATGTCTAGTTATGGTATCATTTTACAGATTTTCACTCGAAACTTCATGAGAACATCATTATATTCGTATGAACAACATCAATAAAAATATCGAAATTTGAATTAAACAGACATTGCATTTAAGGTCATTTTTATGTATTTCTGACGAAAAACGATTAAAAATCGCATGTTTTTTAATGTCTAGTTATTGTATCATTTTACAGATTTTCACTCGAAACTTCATGAGAACATCATTATATTCGTTTGAACATTTTCACTTAGAATATCGAAATTTGAATTAAACAGACATTGCATTTAAGGTCATTTTTAAGTTTTTATGACAAAAATAGATTATAAATCGCATGTTTTTTAATGTCAAGTTGTTGTATCATTTCACAGATTTTCACTCGAAACTTCATTAGAACATCATTATTATAATATGAACATTTTCACTTAGAATATCGAAATTTGAATTAAACAGACATTGCATTTAAGGTCATTTTTAAGTTTTTCTGACGAAAAAAGATTAAAAATCGTATGTTTTTTAATGTCTAGTTATTGTATTATTTTACAGATTTTCACTCAAAACTTCACGAGAACATCATTATATTCGTATGAACAACTTCATTAAAAATATCGAAATTTGAATTAAACAGACATTGCATTTAAGGTCATTTTTATGTATTTCTGACGAAAAACGATTAAAAATCGCATGTTTTTTAATGTCTAGTTATTGTATCATTTTACAGATTTTCACTCGAAACTTCATGAGAACATCATTATATTCGTTTGAACATTTTCACTTAGAATATCGAAATTTGAATTAAACAGACATTGCATTTAAGGTCATTTTAAAGTTTTTCTGACGAAAAAAGATTAAAAATCGTATGTTTTTTAATGTCTAGTTGTTGTATCATTATACAGATTTTCACTCGAAACTTCATGAGAACATCATTATATTCGTTTGAACATTTTCACTTAGAAGATCGAAATTTGAATTAAACAGACATTGCATTTAAGGTCATTTTAAAGTTTTTCTGACGAAAAACGATTAAAAATCGCATGTTTTTTAATGTCTAGTTATTGTATCATTTTACAGATTTTCACTCGAAACTTCACGAGAACATCATTATATTCGTATGAACAACTTCAATAAAAATATCGAAATTTGAATTAAACAGACATTGCATTTAAGGTCATTTTAAGTTTTTCTGACGAAAAACGATTAAAAATCGCATGTTTTTTAATGTCTAGTTATTGTATCATTTTACAGATTTTCACTCGAAACTTCACGAGAACATCATTATATTCGTATGAACAACTTCAATAAAAATATCGAAATTTGAATTAAACAGACATTGCATTTAAGGTCATTTTAAAGTTTTTCTGACGAGAAACGATTAAAAATCGCATGTTTTTTAATGTCTAGTTATTGTATCATTTTACAGATTTTCACTCGAAACTTCACGAGAACATCATTATATTCGTATGAACAACTTCAATAAAAATATCGAAATTTGAATTAAACAGACATTGCATTTAAGGTCATTTTAAAGTTTTTCTGACGAAAAACGATTAAAAATCGCATGTTTTTTAATGTCTAGTTATTGTATCATTTTACAGATTTTCACTCGAAACTTCACGAGAACATCATTATATTCGTATGAACAATTTCAATAAAAATATCGAAATTTGAATTAAACAGACATTGCATTTAAGGTCATTTTAAAGTTTTTCTGACGAAAAACGATTAAAAATCGCATGTTTTTTAATGTCTAGTTATTGTATCATTTTACAGATTTTCACTCGAAACTTCATGAGAACATCATTATATTCGTATGAACAATTTCACTTAGAATATCGAAATTTGAATTAAACAGACATTGCATTTAAGGTCATTTTAAAGTTTTTCTGACGAAAAACGATTAAAAATCGCATGTTTTTTAATGTCTAGTTATTGTATCATTTTACAGATTTTCACCCGAAACTTCATGAGAACATCATTATATTCGTATGAACAATTTCAATAAAAATATCGAAATTTGAATTAAACAGACATTGCATTTAGGGTCATTTTAAAGTTTTTCTGACGAAAAACGATTAAAAATTGCATGTTTTTTAATGTCTAGTTATTGTATCATTTTACAGATTTTCACTCGAAACTTCACGAGAACATCATTATATTCGTATAAACAACTTCAATAAAATTATCGAAATTTGAATTAAACAGACATTGCATTTAAGGTCATTTTTATGTTTTTCTGAAGAATAACGATTAAAAATCGCATGTTTTTTAATGTCTAGTTATTGTATCATTTTACAGATTTTCACTCGAAACTTCACGAGAACATCATTATATTCGTATGACTAACGTCAATAAAAATATCGAAATTTGAATTAAACAGACATTGCATTTAAGGTCATTTTAAAGTTTTTCTGACGAAAAACGATTAAAAATCGCATGTTTTTTAATGTCTAGTTATTGTATCATTTTACAGATTTTCACTCGAAACTTCACGAGAACATCATTATATTCGTATGAACAATTTCAATAAAAATATCGAAATTTGAATTAAACAGACATTGCATTTAAGGTCATTTTAAAGTTTTTCTGACGAAAAACGATTAAAAATCGCATGTTTTTTAATGTCTAGTTATTGTATCATTTTACAGATTTTCACTCGAATCTTCATGAGAACATCATTAGAATAGAATGAACAATTTCACTTAGAATATCGAAATTTGAATTAAACAGACATTGCATTTAAGGTCATTTTAAAGTTTTTCTGACGAAGAAAGATTAAAAATCGCATGTTTTTTAATGTCTAGTTATTGTATCATTTTACAGACTTTCACTCGAAACTTCATGAGAACATCATTATATTCGTATGAACAACTTCAATAAAAATATCGAAATTTGAATTAAACAGACATTGCATTTAAGGTCATTTTAAAGTTTTTCTGACGAAAAACGATTAAAAATCGCATGTTTTTTAATGTCTAGTTATTGTATCATTTTACAGATTTTCACTCGAAACTTCATGAGAACATCATTATATTCGTATGAACAACTTCAATAAAAATATCGAAATTTGAATTAAACAGACATTGCATTTAAGGTCATTTTTATGTTTTTCTGACGAAAAACGATTAAAAATCGCATGTTTTTTAATGTCTAGTTATTGTATCATTTTACAGATTTTCACTCGAAACTTCACGAGAACATCATTATATTCGTATGACTAACGTCAATAAAAATATCGAAATTTGAATTAAACAGACATTGCATTTAAGGTCATTTTAAAGTTTTTCTGACGAAAAACGATTAAAAATCGCATGTTTTTTAATGTCTAGTTATTGTATCATTTTACAGATTTTCACTCGAAACTTCACGAGAACATCATTATATTCGTATGAACAATTTCAATAAAAATATCGAAATTTGAATTAAACAGACATTGCATTTAAGGTCATTTTAAAGTTTTTCTGACGAGAAACGATTAAAAATCGCATGTTTTTTAATGTCTAGTTATTGTATCATTTTACAGATTTTCACTCGAATCTTCATGAGAACATCATTAGAATAGAATGAACAATTTCACTTAGATTATCGAAATTTGAATTAAACAGATATTGTATTTAAGGTCATTTTAACGTTTTTCAGACGAAAAACGATTAAAAATCGCATGTTTTTTAATGTCTAGTTATTGTATCATTTTACAGATTTTCAATCGAAACTTCATGAGAACATCATTATATTCGTATGACTAACGTCAATAAAAATATCGAAATTTGAATTAAACAGACATTGCATTTAAGGTCATTTTAAAGTTTTTCTGACGAAAAACGATTAAAAATCGCATGTTTTTTAATGTCTAGTTATTGTATCATTTTACAGATTTTCACTCGAAACTTCATGAGAACATCATTATATTCGTATGACTAACGTCAATAAAAATATCGAAATTTAAATTAAACAGACATTGCATTTAAGGTCATTTTTTTGTTTTTCTGACGAAAAACGATTAAAAATCGCATGTTTTTTAATGTCTAGTTATTGTATCATTTTACAGATTTTCACTCGAATCTTCATGAGGACATCATTAGAATAGATTGAACAATTTCACTTAGAATATCGAAATTTGAATTAAACAGATATTGCATTTAAGGTCATTTTTATGTTTTTCTGAAGAATAACGATTAAAAATCGCATGTTTTTTAATGTCTAGTTATTGTATCATTTTACAGATTTTCACTCGAAACTTCACGAGAACATCATTATATTCGTATGTCTAACGTCAATAAAAATATAGAAATTTGAATTAAACAGACATTGCATTTAAGGTCATTTTAAAGTTTTTCTGACGAAAAACGATTAAAAATCGCATGTTTTTTAATGTCTAGTTATTGTATCATTTTACAGATTTTCACTCGAAACTTCATGAGAACATCATTAGAATAGAATGAACAATTTCACTTAGAATATCGAAATTTGAATTAAACAGACATTGCATTTAAGGTCATTTTTATGTTTTTCTGAAGAATAACGATTAAAAATCGCATGTTTTTTAATGTCTAGTTATTGTATCATTTTACAGATTTTCACTCGAAACTTCACGAGAACATCATTATATTCGTATGTCTAACGTCAATAAAAATATAGAAATTTGAATTAAACAGACATTGCATTTAAGGTCATTTTAAAGTTTTTCTGACGAAAAACGATTAAAAATCGCATGTTTTTTAATGTCTAGTTATTGTATCATTTTACAGATTTTCACTCGAAACTTCACGAGAACATCATTATATTCGTATGACTAACGTCAATAAAAATATCGAAATTTGAATTAAACAGACATTGCTGTTAAGGTCATTTTAAAGTTTTTCTGACGAAAAATGATTAAAAATCGCATGTTTTTTAATGTCTAGTAATTGTATCATTTCACAGATTTTCACTCGAAACTTCATTAGAACATCATTACGATAATATGAACACACTCGATCACAATTCACAAATTTAATTTGTATGGCGTATGCGCTATTTTAATAATAAAGTTATAGAACAGTTAATTGAAGAACGAAAACTTGACTTCATATATAAAAATATGTAATTTTTTTCATTTATTTTAGATTCTTAGTGAAGCGAAGGATCTTATGGTTTTACAATGATGTTTATTTTTTTTTTTTTTTTTTTTTCTGTAAACACTTTTTCGTATGGAAATCCTTGTCCAAAAGTTTCGTCCAGCAACTTTTTAGATTCCAAATTGAACTGAGATGGTACTTTAAAGAGGTCATTTTTCCAATATCTCCATAGTTTTTCCAGTAATCAAGAATAACGATCGAAAAACTGAGTAAAAACGGTAAAATCGGTAAAAATCCGCCGTAAACGAGATTTTCAGTGTTCAGATTTTAGGTATTTAGTCATAAATCGAAAAGTATTGAAGCTAGAAACTTGAAGATTTTATCCGATATCAAATACATACTTTTTTATATTGGACAACATTTTCAGAACAATTATAGCACTTTTGACTTAAATATAGAACTTTTAATTTACCAAATTGTTTGAAAGTTTTTATGTAATATAATTTTAAATATTTGACAAAAAGTTCTGAAAATTTAATATGACCTTACTCATATACCTACCTAATTATCCTAACAAAAGTTCAAAAATCGTTAGTCAGGATTTTTTTTTATACACACTTTAATAAATTATTATACGATTTTTTACGATATTGTCTGATTTCCTTTAAGTTTATTTCTAATGAAATATTGAGTATTTGTTAGAAAGTTCTGAAATTGTAATACAAGTTTACTCTTATACTAAACAATCAATACCGAAAAAATATCAATAATCATGACTGAAGATAATAATGTATACGATAGAAATTATATTACACTGAAGCTTTGCTCAGAATCGTTTTATACTAAAGAAATGAGTCATCATTTCTTTAAAACTTAATACATTCATCACCAATATCTTGTCCGAGGACCGAAGGGACGAAGGACGAACTTGTACCACCATCATCTCACTTACCAGCTTTTTTTATACACACTTTAATAAATTATTATAACTCACCAAAAATTATACAAATAACCGTAAAATACGTAAACAGTATTTAAATAATAATATATTATTTTACACTGAAGCTTTGCTCAGAATCGTTTTATTCTAAAGAAATGAGTCATCATTTCTTTAAAACTTAATACATTCATCACCAATATCTTGTCCGAGGACCGAAAGGACGAAGGACAAACTTGTACCACCATCATCTCACTTTTTTATAATTGTTTTTAGTTACGACACTGTTGCTTGTTCTGACAGTAAATAAAATTTACACCTGGTTATATTGATATATGTATTTAAGTAAACCTATTATTTTCTAAAATTATGTTTAGTTATCATTTTATCAAAGTAAATATTTTAATATTGACTTGGATGTGTATGTGACTAATTTTATTTTATTTTATTAATATGCATTTTCAATAATTGCACACTATCAATTTTGAACATCACGAGCCGCCACTGTTTTTACCCCTTCAATTTAGACTTTTGATAAGCCCCTGCATAGGTATAATAGTTCAGTGGTTTAGATTAAAAATAATATTATTAGGTGATATAGTCTAGAACTGTTGATCAGGGGTCTTCAACTCGCGACCCACGGGCCGCACGTGGCCCGTTTTGTCATTATTTGCGGCCCGCGATCACATTTGAAATATATTTAGCATCCATCTTTTCTATTTCGATAAAATTAAAACGGCCACGAACCATCGATATTGAAAATATTGGGAAAAGTGCGATAAAACAAATTAAATTACCTACTTACATGCAGTGGCGGCTTGAGTTTCTAAAACCCAAGGAGCAAGCTTCTTAAAACCACCCACCCACCTTCCACATTTATAAAGCTGTTGGATGTTATTTGTTTAGGTTCTTCACAAGTACAAAACATAAAATAGTTGGTTTAAAAAAAAACACGCCCCTATTGCTTTATTATTACCTATTATACGTTATTCATATTACTAACTTTGTTATTCATTAGGTAATTAGAAGTAGGTTATAGATTAACCTACCTTCCTTTATATAAATATGATATGATCACCTATCCTGCTGTAGATTAATTGTAATAGGTACAAAGCACAAACTTTGATTAACTACTTGTATTAGAAACACACCCACCCCTTTTTGGACCAGGAGCAATTGCTCCTTGTAATCTTATAACAATCCGCCTCTACTTACATGTTATAAATGTTGGCTGTTTTAATGATATTAATAATGGTTTGTAATTTAAAATTTAATCATGAAAATTGTAATAGTAAAACTGAATTTTAGTATAAAACGCGGCATGTTTTTACAACGGATGCGGCCGCGAGATTTGTATAAAATAATCTGAGGCCATCACCATAAATGTGTTGAAGATCCCTACTCTAAACCGAATGAAGATAATTAGTCTTATTTCTATGACATTTAAAACGAAATATAGGTCGTAGTTCGATTAACGACAAATGCAAACGCTAGTAATTTTGATTATTGATAAATAATAAAACGAGATTAAACACACTACAATGGTTTAAAATACGTGTAAAAATTCAACACAAAAAAATCGTCGAAAAACGTTTCCACTCTAAGGGGTTTTTTTATAATCCATATTTATTAATCATGATGATATTACGCAGTCTCATATCGGATCATAAATCACAATAATGACATAGAACACTGTTCCGAAGAGCTATAGTGTAAAATGAAAGCGCAAGCCGTAAAGTAAAAATAGACATTTAAATCAGAAGGTGCTGGAAATCGCAACACATGCAATCAAACAACAAACGTACATAACTCAAGCATAGGTTCGTGTACTCAATTTTGATTGCGCTATCGTGTTTTTTTTACATATATAAACACCTCATAAGATCTAAATTAAAAATTAAAAAATAAGTGAGTTTGATAAAATTAAATTATATCTTAATAAATATTTATAGAATTTATAGAATTACTTTGTTTAAACACGCAATTATCTTTAAAAATTGTATAATCATTAAACTGCAATATAAAGTTATCGATACATTTCATATGCAAGTAGATAATTATATGTATTTTGAGTGTTCTTTTTTCGAAATTCATAACATTGAAAACTAGTTTTACTATTCGAAAATTTTTAAAATTGTATACCTATTGTATTTACATCATATATATTTATATACATATGGTTTGAGTCATTGAGTCAATATTTCGAGTAAAAGTATCAACAAAAAAGCGTGAAAATTACGACCGGGAGATATTCAAAAATCAATGTTTATTTTACCAGAGAAGCGTTTCCGATTAATTATTTATTTAGTCGTAACTGCGTAAGGCCTATTGTTTTTTGTAATGTTCATTCCAGACTTAAAATTGTTTTTAATTTACGAAATTGTTTTTTATGGGTTGAATTTTAAATATAGTTTATTTCAAGTGAATTTTTTGGGATATGGTCCATTTGTAAAACATATCCTCCGTTTAAAATGAAAAATACGACGACGTTTGACTATAGATCTGTTATATCTTTTCATTGAATCATGAATTGTTGACGAGTGAAATACAGTCACCCTGTAAATTATAACCGACTAATGGTACGGCCTAGTCGGAATTGGCTAAAATATATTTATTTTTATTTTAACGATGATAATAATAATGCATAATACAACCGTGGCAATAAAGGTGTTCGGTGATGAGATGATAGTGTATTGTTGCATTACCATAATATGCAAAACTTATTATTAAAATTAATTAGCGATACGCAAATGAGATGGTTTCGTTATTTCTAATTAGGTCATTACATAAAACGCTATTATTAACACCGACACCTACCATAACGTATAAAAAACCGCTTCAGAGATTTTTTTTTCAGGATAATATAATAAATACCATCTTTCATGTTAAAAACTAGCCTATGTGTTACGTTTTCATCGCATACGTGTAACAATAGAGATTAGAAGTCAATGCGTCTGAAGGTACTTCTTCGATCGTGATTCGTGGTTTATGACGAAGTCCCTAAGTCTCATAAATGCGTGACAGTTCTTGAAGGAAGGCTGCATACTAGTTGCGTAGTTTTGGACAAAAAAAAAAAAGATAAATATTTTTAAACCATTCGAGTTTGCGAACACGGATTTCGTTATCACTAATTACCTTAATAAAAGGTACGAATTTTTATGCGCTTAAAAGCTCAAAGTAATATGCATTATGGCATAGAGCATGAATTGTAGGTATACATTAAAAATCATGAAATACCTATACACCAGATACGCTCTTAAAATAATTAAGAGATATGTTTAAAAAAACCCTATTTGCCAAAATTATGCTCTTATTCAAAATGTAAACATTTATATAACAAAAAGTTTATTTTAATAGCATTCTATATATACTTATTTCTAAATCTTAAACGTAAAATGTCAGAAAACAATATACGTATATTAAAATTAATCAATAATTGATATAAATATTTTATATTTTCAAAATATTTAAAATCAACTACTTTTTGCATGAAAGAATAAATACAGAGATAACACGAAAGAATATTGCTAGTAAAACTATGTATAAAGAAATGAACTTGATAATTTAAGCACATTACCTCATGTGTAAT